>CAAKHC010001581.1:12113-30110 GCA_901007825.1 Macroramphosus scolopax
GTAAACACATTCACTACAGGGGGAAGGGGAGAAAAAGGAGCAATCCAGAGCGGCGAAGAGAAGGGACAGAGATGTTTAAAAGGATGAATTCAACCAAACAAACCTGTTTTTGGGATAATGCAGCTGGTGATTCTGTGTACGTGACACAGGTTTTGCATGCAAACATACTGTGTGCAAACACGCATACATTCAAAGACAGATTAAAAAATCCAGAGATAGTACCATTGCAGGTAAACACATTCCAACACATCTAGGTGGTTTTTGGTTGCAACTTAATGGGGACTTGTAGTGCTTTCATTTAATTTCTGTCATATATATAAAGTCACAGTGTTAGATGTTCATATTATATGCAGTTAAAGTTCCACATAGTGTGGGAAACATATGTCCAAGTGAGTGAAAAGTTCCAGTTTCCCACTTCGTGATAAGCTGATTTGACTGAGCTTGTCAGCGTTGGGGAAAAGCAACTCTTTATATTATGTTACGATGTTAGTCTAATTAAAAAAATGACTCTTTAGCGCTTCCAATAATGAAATAATTCCTCGCGAATGTTGGTTACTTTGTCCACTTAAAAGCCAAATACTCTGATAACTACCGTGATTGCAAAGCGTAGCCTTGGTGCATTATCTCTACCTCTGCAGGCTATCAATAACAGGAATGACAGACAGAATATTCCATTTATAGCTCTTTAGTTATAAAGATTAATTGAATAATCCTTATTAAACATAAATAAAGATTCTTAATTTTTTCAATTCAATCGCAAGTAAATAATTAACAGGGGAGCTGCATGAAGGGACAGTATTAGATTAAAGAATGTACATATTTGCATTAATATATGACTCTTGCACAGTCCCAGTAAAAAATAATACACCTTGAAATTAGCATAACAGGACCCTTTAAGCACCGTTTATACTGGATTTACATACTCCCGGAATGTTTCACCATGAATGGTTATTGTGGTGTATTTATTCAGCACCTATCTACACTAACGGTACTGAAACAGCTTCACAATGTTGCCTCATTCATGTCTTCACACCCACATTCACATTACCATGCGTAGTATCTCTCTCAAGGACGTTTTTGCTTCACAGTCTCCGGAGGGGAGGGGCCACTCTCAATCATGAACTATGCAACCCCCGAAACTTTAATATGAAAAGATTTCTTTCATAAGTTGTTGGACTTTGCGGTTGAAGAATACGTACACGACTGTGCTAGTTTCCATATCTGAATGTGCAGGTGTGTGTACAGTAGTGCGGGTATGCGTGCGTGTCGTGATGCTGGTGAGTCATACAGTTACTGGAAGCATGCGTGTCTCTGGGCCATCTGCCGTTTGAATTATTAAAGGTGTAAAACCTGCAGCTTGAAGATTTCAGACATGATCAGGCGCTTAACTACACTTATGTATCCCTGCCAATCAGAGAAAGGGACAGTTCCATCCAAACATCTCAGTGTCTGACCTAGAAATACACTTTTCAGCAACTGCGTACGAATCAGCGACGGCCCGCTGTGAGTAAAATACTATTAGGGTCGCATTTGCTGTAGTATCTGGTCAGCTGAGTTCTCAAGAACAGTGTACTATAACCTCACTGCACCACATCTAAAGATATTCACACTGCAATGCTACGTCACCACTATCAGAAAGAAGCTCCACAGTGTGTGTGTGTGTGTGTGTGACCCAGATACAATACTCACATACTGCTCCACTGCTGTATATGTGACCTAGAAACATGCATATGCCTCAACTATTTCCACATATCTGACTCAAGATAGTGCTCTCAGCGATACATGCTGCCCTACATCTGACCCACAGCTCTACTGTACATTAATGCTAAGCGTGCACTTAATAATTAACAAATCACAAATAGGGTTTTTTAAGATGCTGTGTGGCTTTGATTTTTACATAAAAATAGAAAACAGAAGTGTAGTGTTAACCATTGAATAACATTAAATGTAATATTCAACAGAATAAGCCAGAAAATATATAATGGACTGGATCATTGTAAGATGTGCTTGTGGTTGTGACTTTCATTGTCCGGTGGCTTCGTGTTCAGACTTTCTTAATCGTTATCTTTATCCTTTTAACAGCTCAAGGATGCAGCGAGGACTGCAGGAGAGTGCCACCACCCAAACCTAAGAGGAACCCCAACACACAACTGAGTGTTTCCTTCGATGATTCCTACATCAAGACCCACGGGGGAGGTGGAGTTTTCCCTCCTAAACCCCTCCACCACATCGGCTCCCCCAGCGAACGCAACGCCTCGCCACCACAGAGTGACGAGAGCCCTACGGATGACTGTGAAGATGAACCCGTCTACATAGAGATGGGTGGGATTGATGTTGGAACACGAGAACTGTTGAAGAGCGAGGACGACGAACCAGGAGAGTCTGTGTATGAGGAGATGAAGTACCCGGCCTTGGATGATATGGAGTACCGCACCGACCCTGTGGGATGCCGCTCAGCATGCCCTACCCCGGCACCGTATGACCCTGAACCTCTCAGTCGCTGCTCCACACCCCGAAACATTCCCCTCTGTGACATTCCTGCACCCTTTCCCAATTTACTTACCCATCGGCCTCCTCTGCTGGTGTTCCCCCCAGCACCAGCCCAATGCTCACCCAACTCAGATGAGTCTCCTCTCACCCCTCTAGATGTAACCAAATTGCCCATGCTGGAGAACCAATCTTACAGCAAATCCCCAACGTCTTCTACCGAGCCACCCACCTCCGCACACATCCGCAGGGAGCTTACTGCCACCCCAACCCTCACTGTCTCCGGGCGCTCCTCCGCACCTCCTCTACCTTGTACTCTCTACAAAACCTCCGCCTCATCCTCCTATCAGCGCAGCCACTCCGCTTGCCCTTCACCAGTTAGCATGGGCCGTTGCCTCACTCCGTTGAGCCTCATGCGCACACCTCCGTTCGACGCCCCGATGCCGTTCCCTGGTGGTCTGCCGCGGAGTGCCTCTGCCACCCCTCATGGCAAAGGCTCACCTCCCCAAGACGGTGTGGGACGACTGCATGGCTCAATGCAGAATGTGTCAACAGGGCGTTCACGAACACCTACCAGCCCACTGGACGAACTAACCAACCTGTTCACCACAGGCAGGAATATGCTGAAGAAAAATGCCAGTGGCAGAAAATCTAAAGAGCCTGGAGAGAGTAAGTCATTCCACACGTTGTCATTAAAGTGTAGCAAAGCAGAGTCATCCTCACCTTCATATATATTTGTTATATTGATTGAAGTGTGGACAGCTTGTCAGTGCTGGCATTGTCCAGAAAGCTCATTTTCATTTGATGAAAGACTTTGTGAAGAAGTTTCTTTCACAACAATATGAACACCACAGAAAAACTGTAAGAGGAAGAGAGGCTGGCGAGTAGCAGTATTCATCCATAAGTGAAGGGCATGGATGACGTCATTTACTAAGTGCTTTAACTGAAGTAAACTCTGGAGCAAGCAAGTCTCTAAAAGTAGTCTTCAGTTCCCTGACAGTCCAGTCTGCAGAATTATATAATGGCATTGTATATTTCTGCAAAATATGGATACATACACTGTATAATTTAACCAAAAACATTTTATATATCAATGCTTCTGACATGAGCAAAGACTTTGCACAAGTGATGTGATGGTGCGTATCTATAGTGAGAAAGTTCACATTAGGAGACCTGTTAGGAGGTTGGATAGGACCGACAATCGTTGATCTTTGCAGCAGGAGATGACAGTTCGAGTGTGTTTCACATCTTTAACCAAATCACACTGTGTTTTTCTTGCCTTGACGAAGTGTTTTATGAGCCTGAACTGAAGCAGCACTTAACTGTAGATCAGTAATTGATTTTGAAGAGATGATTTCATTTCCACACGTTGTGTTTTCCGCGAGTTTACCGTTTTGGCTGCAACTTGTGTTTGCTGTCTGTGAGTTTAGCTGCAACAGGGATGTGTTGTCAAAACATTGAGATTATACGTGACCGTGATTTGCAGAAATGTAAAAGGCTAATGGTTTATTTTGGCGACTGGGCTGTCCCTCATGTGTGATAGCATCATGCATCCCTATCGTGCATTAATGAGTTGAAACCCTACTAAATTAGGAGGCTGTGCATAATGTTAATCACTTTTTACTGTACTATGCAGGGGGGTTGGGGCTCCCTCTGCAACCTTCCATTTAATCTAGTCTGATACAGATAGTATCATTAAATCTGAGGGGATTATAGACTAAAGCGGACAGCAGGTCTGTCAAACCTACTCATGGCATTAGGCCATCAGGCGGCATTACTTTTTAAATATGTAGAAATCATGTTTAAATACAGATAGGCATGCCACACAGCCAAAATCAATTGAACCAGGAAGGAAAACGGTGATCAAATATTTACAAAAACGATCATTTATACTTACAGCTGCTTTATCAAACATTCCCAAAAGTCACCTTTCATTGTCATGCATGATGAAGTCATTATTTGTCTTTTAAATTAGCCATGCTAATACTAAATATTTAAGAAAAAAATAATGTGCTTGATGTAGAAGAATAAAAAATGTATAACTATGGACATTAATGCAAACTCATTAAGAAGGGGAGTATAATTCATGAAGTATTATATCATGCTTTATTTAAAAAGGTTTCCATTTGAGTCTCTAATAAATTATTAGAGACTCAAATGATGAGCGAGTGTTAACATTTTGCTCCGATACATCATCTATCTGGTTTATAGTCCGAAAGAATTACAGCAATTAACCAAAAACCCTCAACTGACAGATTTATTCACCTCGTTTCGTGCAAAAAAATCATAAAAGAACTACAGAGTCCACACAACTATCCTTACTCAGTGCTCTTAGCAACTACAACATAGCAACAGCGGAAGGAAGCGAAATCCCTGTTTCTTATTTGCAGATTACCTCCCTATGGGTAATGCAGCCAATCACTGCTCAGGGCACTGCAGACTACAACAGAGCAATACGCTGCTGATGGGGGATAGCTGAGGCACTGAACTCAAATCCACACCTGATCAGAGGATTTCAGATTCTCTTTTCTGTCCAATCAGCACATACTCTACGTATGGTCGAGCCAATCAGGTAGCTGAAGCAGATGTGCAGAGGAAGAGAGGGGAATAAGAGACATTTTATGGATCCTTGCTCTGCTGACTTAAAATACTGACATTTTCATTATTTTTTGTTCCACAAAATTTCACATTAGCTCTTTAATTCTGGTGTTGTCATATATATATATAGGTTATATGAAAAAATGTCTGGGTAGTCATTTGTTGCATCCTTGTAGCAGGAATTCCCAGCTAAGTCTTACCAATCAGCCCTTTGGAAGAATTTTTTTCTCTAGCCCCATATGGTATTTAAACCGTTTGCATGTATGACCTATACATCAGGGGTCGGCTGTTTTGTCAGGCCTTTTAAGATGATTTATTTATTATCCACCCATATGTTTGCAAGACCTACATAGGGCTAAAGGGCTCACAGGTTGTCTGTGTTGCCTGCTCACACAACCAGCTCACACAATGTAATGAGCACACATTCATAAACCTAACACAATGAATTGAGATTGAGCCTCATTTTTCTCCCTTCTGAGGCAAGAGACGCTGCAACAACTAGCCTGACCCACTTACCGACTGGTTAATCGCCACTCTCACTCTCTCACACACACGTACGCACATGCCTACAACGTCAGATCATGTATGACACATGTGGGCATGAAAGCGGATGCATGTGCCGGGTACTTTGTGTGAAAGCCCATATAGGATCCATACAGAGGAGCAGCCTATGTTGAAATCAACCATGCACATACATTTTTTTGTGTGCAGTGAATCTATAATGTATTTATTGAGCCTTGAATCAGTGACATACTTACAGCTATCTGTTAGCATTTGTGACACACACACAGACTCACACACACGCTTGGAATACTGTTCACATGAAGAAGAAGAGTCATTGCACTGTGCATGAAGAAATTATGAAGTGTTACACACAGAGTCTTATGTGATATATATTATATTAGGGCTGTGGTTTTTGAGCTGTGCTGTTAACCACAGGGGAAATTATGATGTCAACATGCGTTATATTCATATAGATGTATATAGCTGAGATGCTGTAGATTTTAAGATGAACAAAAAGGACTGTTACAAAATTCAAAATATAAGCTGAAGTGATTGAACTAAATGAAATTGCAAAACACGTATGCAGATAGTGTACACCTATACTATTTACCATGATTAAAATCTTTATAGTCCAGCAGCCCCCACATTTCCTCCAGCGATTTGTTTTGTAGTGAGTGACACCTAGTGGACACATGATTGTAGTGCAGCAACTCGAGCCAGGAAAACCAACTGTGTATAATTTGCTCCACAAAAAAAATGTATTTAATTGATTGGCATTTATAAATAAGCAACTATCTAGGCTGATTATTTCTAGCATCATCTAACCATGTTCTCTCCTGAATTGTTTTTTCTTACAGCTGAGTCCAAAAGCAAGTCTCACAGTGAGTCCAAGCGTGAGGGCAAGGACCGCCACAGCCACAGCCACAGTCACAGCAAGGATTCCAAGCGAGAGTCCAAGGAGCGCCACAGTAAGGAGTCTTCTCACCGGAAAGACAGGGACAAACACAGAGACAAAGACAGAGACAAGGACAGAGATAAAGACAGAGATAAAGAGAGAGACAAAGACAGGTCCAGCAATGTGGAGCCACTGCCTAACAGGCGCAACAGTAAAGACCGTAATTGCAGTGTTGTAGAAGCGCCACCTGTTCGCAGGGACAGCAGGGACCAGGGCTGCAGCAGTGTAGAGCCCAACCCTGCAAGATGGGATTCCAAAGACAGGAGCTGCAGCTCCTTAGAACCCATCCCATTGATGAGAAGGGACTCCAAGGACAGAGGGGTGAGCAACGGGGACTTGCTGCCAAGGAGAGACAGCAAGGACAGGGGTGCAGGACATGGACTTGAGTCTTTGCTGAAACAGGACAGCAAAGACAGACACTTAGATCAGCCGCCTGAGCTGTTACCAAGACAAGACAGCAAAGACGGGGCGAGAAATGGTGTAGACTGTAGACATGAAAGCAGAGAGAGACTGCTAGAACAGCCACCTGAGCTCTTACCCCGACAGGATAGTAAAGAGAGAGCCAGGAATGGTGTGGACTCAAAACATGAAAGCAGAGACAAGCCACCTGAGCCTCTTCCCCGACAAGAGAGCAAAGACAGAGCTAGACCTGGAGCAGAATATAGGCACGATAGCAAAGACCATCGTCCTGATATGTTACCCCGACAGGATAGCAAAGAGAGGGCTAGGAATGAGTTGGAACATAGACACGAGGGTAGAATCGACCAACCACCCGAGATCCTTCCGCGACATGAAACATGCAGGATCAGCAACAGCAAGGACAGGGTTGTGTGTAGCTCTGAATCCAAGCATGAAGGGAGAGATCGGACCTACCACAATGGAGGAGATCTTCCTCCTCCTCTTCTGCCCAGGCAGGACAGTAAAGATCTCGGCCGAACTGGCCTTGAAGTGAGACGAGACAGCAAAGACAGGAGTCTAAATGGCTCAAGTCAGCATCATTATGATGTTAAAATCACCAAGAGTCCTACCGCAATGGAGTACAGGTGTGATAGTAAAGAAAGAGGATACAGATCGGATGGCACGCCTCGGCGAGATAACAGAGCAAATTACAGCGTGGACCAATCAAAAGCACAAGAAAGGAACGGCAACACAGCGTCGGGGCAGCACTCAACCACCACGACACCTACTCACCACGGGAGATCATCCGGCAGCCCACCAATGACAGTGGGACCTGGAAATGGTGAGGGTCAAAACATCCAATCATGGGAGAATGTGACGTTGACCATGTTTTTATACCACACATTAAGGTGGAATAATTTGTACATTTCCTTGTTACATCAGACTACATGATATTCCCTTTCTTTGTAGATCTGAAAGCAGCACCGAAGTATGTCCGCTCACCTTCTACACCTGCAAACCCGTCACCAATGGGAACTCCTCAAAGGAAAGCAGCAGAGACACATCAGAGCCAGGTACTGTTCTATCTCTAAATATATTTTAAGCTTCTTGAAGACACTAATACTCTCCTTTTAATAAGTAGATCTTGTTCAAGCAAGACAGTTAGATGACAGTGTGAAGGCTAATTATACAACTGCAACAAATACACAAGCAGAAACTAGAATCAAGCCATTTTTCTGCGCTTCATATGTCACACGACATCGTACCAGGAAGTATGGGTGTCCAAAACTATTGTAAGAAACAAGTTAAAACAATTGACATTTTTCAATTATGCCCTTCCAGATGCCCCAGATGCCATGGATATGTGGCGACAACACCATGCTAGAGCAGATTGAGAGAAAACGCACTCTCTGCACGGAAATCCGCTCCAGACAACACCCGCACCTGCAGAGATCTCTGGAGAAGCCTCTACCGGACAGGAAAGAGGACAAGCACCAAGAGCGGAGTCAGTGCAAGCAAGAAAGCGCATCTGTTCTCCCGGCTTGGGGGAAGAGCAGCGGGGCCAAAAAGATCCGTCCTCCCCCGTACCCCACACAGACAACTGTATTCTGGGACACGGCCATCTGACAGTAACAACAAACACATCAATACCTCCCTGCCACACAACCCCCCGGTTATTCATTCCCTTTCTCCTCGGGGTCATAAGGACAGTCAAAAAGAGCACCAGGGGTTTGATGCTCGCTGATGTCAAAGGACAATGGTGGTAACATAGCAATATTTCTGCTTGTTCAGGTTGTCATGTTTTCTTATCATCACTGGTGATATTTGATATTTTTCTATTTCCTGTGACTGGATTCTTGTAATATAATACGTAGAATAGATATTTGATGAATAGATATTTTCTAAATCAGATGGGGATTAAAAATCAGCTTAAATGATGTATAGTAGATGTAGATGCAATCTAATGTTTGTTTTTTATGTTATTTTCGTTTTCGCTTACTTTGAACTGAGAGCATAATCTATCAATACTTGTACTGTAGTAGCATAATTTTCTTATGCCAACTCTTTTTTTTTGTGCTTAAAAAGCACTAAACTGAATGGACTATTCAATTCTGTCAACATATATTTTACATTTTCACTGTTGTATTGTAAGTTGAGGAGTTGCGTCAACATGCTTTAGATTTCAGCACTCTCCATGCCTGGTCGAGTATGTTCTAGAATGTACAACAGTCTGTCCTAGAGCAGAAACAGGAAAAACGTCGTGTGCTTCAGTTTGTATATTACAGTAAGAAGCTGTGGAATCACTTTGTCAAAGCCTTTTGAAGTGGTTGAATCATTTTTAAAGGAAAAAAAAAACTGTTGGCTGGCATGTAGTAGAGGACAGAGAAAGTGTGAAATGTTTGATACACTATGAGGGTGGGTTGGGGAGGTAGTAAATTAGAACATACATTATTAACAGTATAGTTTCCAAAACCAGCCAAAGCCTGTTAAAGCGAGAAAATGGTGTGGTTGCACTTTGGATGGTTGGTTATTAGAAAAGGGGTTGGTGGCAATAGCTGGTGAATCCCAGTGCCCTTAGTTTGCCATGCACACTGCGAGCACCATGACACAGTGTAAATACTTGATGCCAACGACCAGCCTGTACAATCAACACCTGAGCTTTTTAGAACATTTCTTAATTTCACTGCAGATTATAATAGCCATATGCACTTGCTTAAGAAATAACTTTCAAGATAATGCTTATATATATTTTTAAAAAAAATGTTACAAGTAGCGAGCTGTGCCATGTACATTTTTTTTTTTTATTTTTTTTTTTTTTTATCTGGCTTGGAGGTAAAGCCTCAGGAGACTGGCTGTGTGTGACCTGCAGTCATTTACTGTTTGGTCCCTGACAATATTCCCAATTAAATTGGCTGGTTATTTTAGAAATCATGTCGTATAAGGACCTATAACATGGCAACAGCTCTACCCAGTCCAAAAGGATAGGGGTTGCACAACAGCCTGCAAATCGTTGAGGCTTTGTAAAGAAAACTGCACTACCCATTATCTTCCATCACATTCAATCAGGCTGGTAACATACATGTCCCGCTCCCCCTGCTCTCTCCCTCTACCTCAACCTCCTGCTTATGTCCTCTCAATTGGTCCCCTTTGCACATTAAATGCAATGTCCACATTGCCAAAATAGTATGGGTTTGACAGAGGAGCAAGCCCTTAGAGTGCAAGTGCAGTACCCCCTCTCTGGTGAGAATCAATGCTACAGAGGTCCGTCTGTGTACCTGTACGTGTCTGCGTATGTGAGGGAGAGAGCTGCGTGTGTTTGTGAGTGCCAAGCAACACTTGTATGCAAGTTGAATCTATAAAAATGATTGTTTTAAGACATTCACTTTGCCCGATCCACGACGTTGGCGGGCGGAGTTTGGAATTGTAATAACGATGATGTACAATCTTTTTGTGTGTATAAACGTGCACTGTGAAAAGGTAGAGAGAGCACCGCACCGTCAGAGTCCTCTGTCTTATTGCACTGAGTGTTCTCTTGTTTTGCGTAATAAAAAAGGAAAAGGAAAATCATGTTAGAGGAAAAAAGTACTGTATTCTGATTGTCACTTGGGTTCTGTTAAGAAGAGTAAATAAATATGAACTTGAAACCCGCTATGAACAAACGTTCTCCTGTTGAAATTATTCATTTTCAAGCTCTTTATGACTCGTAGTGCTGAAACCTTTATAAACACATTCATTTACGAGGAGCCAAACTTAGTCTGAAGAAGGAGATTTCTTCTCAACATCCCTCCTACAAGATGATTTAGTTGTTACAAGAAGTGGAACACAAATCCATAAAGTACAGCAACAAGTTCATCATTTATCATTCAACATTTTGTCAGCAGAAATAGCACCTGGTTCAAACTAACGACGCTGAAAAATACAGTGACAGAAACAAGATACATACAACTTGCAAAGCCAGGCAAAATATCACAAAATACAATTAAAACATATTCATGAATTACATTAAAAAATATTTTAAAAAATTTAAAAAAAAAATCATCGCTGCCTGAGGCAGACATGACACTGACTGGCCTTGCGTCGCTGTTCCTCGGCTGCTTTAAGGGTGCCAGACCTCGGGGTGACAAACTGATCGTTCTGACTCACAGTGGTCAGCCAAAAACTGTAGAAGTTGGCAAAGTAGTGGCAGGAACCTCGTGCCCCTTGGCACTCTAAGAAGGGGTGAGTTCTGAAGTCCTTAAGGCAGCTACCAGAGGAGGAAAGAGACTGTCCGCCACCCTCGTCACCTGCCCCTGTGTGCTGAAGACAGTGAGGAAGCAAGTACACCGTCAGGGGACATGACAGTACATCACACAAACAATCAACTCTTTGTCACACTCACCAGGAGGAAAGAGTATCCCGTCCACAAGCTCCTCCAGCCGGGGGGGCATGAAGGAATAGAGGTATCCTGACTGTGGAAAGCCACTGCGGGCGAAACTGTCTCACACACCACACAACGGCTGATGTGGGAGCTAATCTCCTGGCCAAAGAGAGGCATCATGGGTATGGAAGCAGTGGTGGAGAGCCAGTAGGATTTGTCGTTGCGACTTGAGTAGTGGCAGGCAGCTTTGTTGCAGTAGGAGAAAGGCATGGTCGAGAACACCGGCAAGCAGGAGCCAGCCTGACCTACAGGGAAGGTTCAAGAAAAACAATTAGAAAAGCTTTATATAGCACTACATAGCACTTTATGTAGATACTTACCTAGGTCTTGTGTGTGAGCCCTCTCTTGTCCCTCCAGGTAGACAAGACTGTATCCCACCCAGAGTTGGTTGCTGCCCCCTGGGCACTGTGGAACCTGAAATGACTGGCTATGAATAACCAACAGGAAGCCTGTCCTCACTGCCCCTCCATGGCCCCGTTCACCTGGCTCACCAGGTTGACCTGAGATACCTAGAAGATGGATGGGTGAAACAAGGAATCACATAATCTTTTGGATATAAACAGTGCAATGACAGTGAGTGATTATCCACCTTGAGGTCCAGTGAATCCTCGCTGACCAACATCCCCTTGGTCACCAACATGACCATCACGACCAGCAGGACCGGGTGGGCCAGGGAGGCCCAAAGACCCTATTGGACCCTTTGGTCCTGTAGCACAGACATATATAAATTGAGCAGGATAAAAACATACCAGGAAATATAGACATAAACGAACACATATAAAATACTTGCCTTTATGTCCTGGAGCCCCAGGCGGACCTGCATCACCAGGTGACCCCACAGCTCCTGGGTAACCGCGTGGCCCTGGGAGCCCAGGGGAAGACTCCTCAGGGCGTACAGAGATGGAATCACCGCGGGCACCCTTAACACCTGGACAGACACATGATACACTCGTAATTTACTTGCATCATACATGACATTTCAGAAGTGATGGCAATTAATGCTGAACCATAAAAATAAAACGAGAGACCATTGTGTCAAGTCAACTGCCTCCCTCTCCTCATGTGTCGGGTCAAGTTCCATGTTAACAGTCCATAATAGGAGACACCATTAGCATATCTCATAGCTACAGGTCCACTCACCAATGTTTCCACGTGGGCCAGTTTGTCCTTTGCTCCCCCAGGGCCCCGTGACACCTCTCTGACCTTTGGGTCCTGGAGGACCACCTGGACCAGTATGACCTCTCTCACCTGTCAAAGTGTAGAAACATTTAGAATGCCTTCAAGTGTATAGTGTAGTAGCGCTGATAGCGGTTTTGCTCTCTAATGTACCCTTTGGTCCTACAAGGCCTGGATAGCTATGAGATCCAGGAGGTCCTGGAAGGCCTATTTCTCCCTTACGACCTGGAAACCCAGGTAGGCCGTTTGGTCCGGGGTCTCCTTTGGTGTATCTGCTGCTGCCTGGATGTCCAGGCTCCCCAGGAGGACCTAATTAAAAATGTAGATAAAAAGGCGCACTTACTCAAATACAAAAATGCACAAATCCAGGATGTGCACACACCACACACACAGATGACCATTAAAAGACGGAATCACACCTGGGGGTCCTGGGGGTCCTTCGTATCCTGCATCTCCGTAGTGTCCTGACGAAGGTGTGCTGCATTCTTTTCCTTGGTATCCAGGTTCACCTGGAAAACCTGGGAGACCTGAAGGAAGAAATAAAGTTTTATACTTAAGCTTGGGGCACGAGTAAAGAGGTGTAGAACAGAGTAGATTCTGTTTAAACAGTTGAATATTGATGGTAAGTATTGTTTTCATGGGACTTGTTTGGGGAGAAATGACCACAGTTAAACTTCTCATGTCTTCCAGTAACAGAATATTTACACCAGCACCCTAAAATCACCACTAGGGGCAGCAGAGGACGCTGCTGCTACTACAAATGCGAACATTTGCTGCTTTAAACTGCTTTTTGAAGAAAAGACAGTCCAGTTTATGCATTAGATCTCCCATCCCCCCCATTATAGACATGTATACAATGTACTATTTGTAGCATCAGTTATGATACCTTTGTCCCCAGGTGGGCCTGTCAGGCCTTTATACCCAGAAAGAGAAGCTCCTGGAGGCCCTGGGCGGCCCCTGGCACCTTTAGCTCCAGGAAAGCCATCTGGTCCTGGAGGGCCAAGGAAGTCTGCACCTTTAAGGGATAAATTAGCACATTTATGACGTCTATTTAGTAGATATAAGGATTATTGATGAGCAAAGTTGCTGAATTTGCTTTACACACGCTACAGCGTTCAGTTTTAAATTCAATGCAACATTTATTAGAAGGAAGACACATTTAAACAATATTAATACAAACTGAATATAACAAACACGCCATGAAGGATATTTTTTCCATCACTCTTACCACTTCCTCCTCTAATTCCCTTTGGTCCTCTAAGACCATCCAGTCCATCCAGACCCGGGGGCCCAGGGAGCCCTTGATAAAAACCACAACACAACATTAGAGCCTTCTGAAAAATAACTTCCAACCGTTGCCTTTGTGAATTTGCAACAGCATTTTGTAAACAGAATTAAAGCCAGGTGGTAGATAATATAAGCCAATACAACTTGCATGGTGGAGACTTATTTCATTACCTCGAGGTCCATATGAGCCTGGTGGGCCAAGTGGTCCCAGACATCCAGGGTCACCTTGAACACCAATACCTGGATGACCTGATGGGCCTCGAGGCCCGGGGAAACCTGGAGTGACACATAGACATAAAGCAGCTCAAACCAATGTGGTGTAAAAGAATATCCATTCATAACTTCGCTGGCAAGATAAGCTAAACAGAGTTATGTGGACATCGCCGTCATTGACTGGACACAAACCAGCGGGCGATACCCTCGAGAGGAGTGTTACGTCATATCCAGGAATTCTAAGTGTGTTATTGTGTTCTTTCTTATTGTTATTGAGTGGCCAGATGTTGTTGGCGAGGTCGCGTCGACCCGGCCTCAGATTGCCTGCACTCTCTGCAACTCCTAGACTGGCTGCCAAGAGCAGGGTGCCCCCTACTGACGACCGTAGTGAAATGCATGTACAAATAACACCTAGGAAGATAGTAATACTATAAGATAAATAGATAGAAATATCTGTTTTTAAAGGTGCCACTTAGGCATAAAACATGAATTAGGATTATAATTTCAAAATAAAATCAACGTCCTCGTAATTATTTTCTTGAACATTGAAAAGTGGATATGCACCCTTTATTGGCTCTATCTATCTATCTATCTATCTATCTATCTATCTATCTATCTATCTATCTATCTATCTATCTATCTATCTATCTATCTATCTAGGATAGACAGCTGTGAGACATACCTCAAAAGAGAACAATACAAACACTCGTTCCAATTCATGTCTTTGCCGGAAATCACCTGGTAGTCCTTGTCTTCCTGGTTCCCCAGGAGCTCCTGGTTGTCCATGCCTTGCTGGCCTTCCTCTGGGTCCGGGATCACCTGGATCCCCATGATTCCCTCTTGGTGCTGGCGGAAAAGAAATGCAAACGGATTGGGGAAGTTACATTAGTGGGATGTTACACCAGCCTGTCAAGAGACAGGGCGAAGTGTTTATACAACTTGTATCAAATCACTTTGTGGATAGAAAAGTCAAATTGTGAGTTACACTTGTACTAATGAGATCCAATGCAACAGCTCTGACATAAATTACACCTTTACATGTATTATATTGAGGTGTCTATTATTTACAGGTTAGAATATTTCAAACACGTTTCAATATAATGCCCAGTTATACACCAACATGACCCAGTGGCCAGAGAGAGCATACACTTACATATTATTGAAAACTGACCAACTTATTTCAAGACAAGTACAATATTTGTTTGTAACATGATAAACTTACCACTCGGTCCATCCTCCCCTGGCAATCCTTTGGGCCCTGGTGGGCCAGATTGTCCAAAAATCTCTCCTGGCTCACCTGGAACAGGTTTTATTAGGTTTAGTCCAACTAAATCACGCAGATGAAATCCTTTGATTTCATATACTTAAATGCACAATATGTGCGTATGTAAAATATTTCAATGTGAAAGATGTTACATATTGTACCTTTAATTTGATTTACATCTAATGTAACTGCTTTCTTATAATAAGACTTTATATACTTATTATTTTTTGAGAATGCTTTGATTATATATGTAAAGGAGGCATTATTTAATTAGATAAATCACTGAAACAACTAGTTATCAACAGCTGAATTAATCTTAGATATGAAAATGTGCCTCTATTTTTGACTCACCTTTGGCACCTGGAAACCCTGGTAGCCCTATGTTTCCTGGACGTCCGCTTGGCCCCGGATCGCCCTTCAATATAAACACAGATCATTTAGTGAAACCTGTTGAAACCATGAAAATGGAAATGCTGTCTCTTGAACAGTTTAATTTGTTGTTATAGTTTGGGGACATGACTTGTGCTTTGACATTTTGCTGAAAGTGACTCTGGTGTCTTGATTGAACTGGATACTAAACACTGCAGACTGAATCACACAGCTGTCTGTGAAACACATAAGATAGAAGATTAATTTTGTACCTGATCTCCCTCATGCCCAGGATATCCACTGGCACCAGGGGCACCTTTGCATCCAGATTTCCCAGGAGGTCCTGGTATTCCTGTCCTGCCCGGAACACCAGGGTTGCCCTTAGGTCCTGGTGAACCAGGCCATCCATCTGGTCCTGAATCACCTGGCCCTCCTCTTGGGCCCTTTGAGCCTGGAAGGGAAAAATCAAATTAAAGTATAGTCCTACATGTTCATTACAATCTATGGTATGAAAGATGAAAAGATGTTTGAGTAAAGTGACAGCTCTGTTGCCTTTGGGTCCTTCTTGGCCTTTTGGTCCCCTTCTGCCTGGAAATCCCGATGGGCCTTTTGTTACATTCACCTGTTGTGTTGGTCCTGGAAATCCCTGGGGACCACGTACCCCTGGATGATGGATGACAGAGTTGAGATGCAACTCAATAAATAAAAAGAGAAAAACATTTTCACACATACTCATTTACCCTTGTTTAGTGGCATGATTTCACTAGCCAATACTTGTAGCTTTATATAGGCTGAATTTCTCAGAACTATTTCATACATATGGTCAAGGGCCAGTGGACTGTTACCATGTTTTTTATGCTGTATTTCAAACACATGGGATGTATACAAATATCTACCTTTACGACCAGGAAATCCGGGTTCCCCTGTACCACCAACGCGACCATCAAAGCCCCTCTCCCCCTGTTTGCCTTTTTGTCCTGGAGGTCCAGGAAGGCCTGGTGAAACTCCCGTCCCAGGTCTGCCAGGGTACCCCCGTTCACCTCAATGAATAAAATGAACGTTTCACTTCAGCAGAACAAATATGGTAACATAACTGTGATGCCTGAAACTGTTTATATATATTTGAGCCGTCCAGGTAGACATATTAAGCTTTTCAAAAGATTTTCTTATGCGAGCAGGTCAGTCGTCACCTTTCTGTCCTGGCCAGCCGTCACTGCCAGGATCTCCAGAGAGGCCAGTGGGGCCTCTCGATCCATGTGGGCCCGGCACACCAGGAGGGCCAGGAAACCCTTGTGCACCACTCCGTCCATGACCAGGTAGACCTACATCTCCTTTCAAACCCTTCTGACCAACATGGCCTATGCAACATTACAAAATTCAAAAAGAGTAAGTCTTAACGAACATTGAGAGCAATGAAAATACCTCCATATTTTGTGATTTATATTGCTATATGCATACGTGTTACTCCTCTCTGCCCAGGGTTTCCTGGAGGCCCTGGAGGGCCCGGAGGACCTTTTGATTCACATTCTGAGCAGGGTTCGCCAGGAAAACCAGTATCACCAGGCTCACCATTGGCTCCTAGTTCTCCTTTACGGCCTCGTTGTCCAGGTTGGCCTGGTACACCTGCGATACCATTATGATGTGAAATTCAACCTGCGGCAACAATGGTTGGCCAATCCCGATGTACAGTAAAGATCAGGAAGAATGCTACATGTTGAGGGAATCTGTTTAACTCTGGGATAATAATTCAATCCTAAGTCATTTTGTAGTTAGCATTCACATTCACACACACATTCACATTACATAAAAGTCTTACCTGGAATTCCAGGGCTTCCAGGGACGCCAGACAATCCCTTCCATCCCACAGGCCCGGGGCGGCCAGGTGGGCCAGGAGTACCAGGCCGGGAATTGAGGACATCGCCTGGGGAACCTTTTCGTCCTGGTGTACCTGGTAACCCAGGAGGGCCTGGAGAGCCTTCCAGGCCGCCTTCATAGAGACCCGGTTCACCTGGCTCTCCCCTTATACCAGGACGTCCTGTTAGAAATAAGATATGCCTAAAATTATGCAAATACGTATTGAATAAACAAAAAATAAACATGTTCACTTCACAAAACTTGACAGGCTCGCTACCTGGCAGTCCACTTCCTCCAATTTGACCATCATCTCCTTTCATGCCTTTAGGGCCTTGAGGTCCTGGAGGTGCTGGGAAACCATCGCTACCTGGGTTACCTGGAATCCCTGCATGGACCCAAATACAAATGCAAATTGAATTGCAACAGAAACCAATAATAGTGTAGCACGAGTGTAGCATGCTATACCCTAAAAAT
>CAAKHC010001582.1:3563-13563 GCA_901007825.1 Macroramphosus scolopax
TGTCTCTGTTTTGGAAAACAAGACTTTATGATTCATGTAAGTCAACCCATTCAGCTGTTAAATGTAACCTGGAATTCCAGTGTCACGTTTAAATTGCACTGTTTACAAAAAAAACACACACACACACAAGACGCAACGTTCCTTTAGATTTGTATTTCCAACCAGCTATTGTGAGTCTGATATTTGCTTTCATTTGAGCTCTTCTTTGGTCTCCAACATCTAGCTCGACTAAATGCTCCTCTATGTCCACCAGCTAGGAGGTAAATGTCACTGGATGCAGCTGCCTGCTGCTGGAGAAACTGAAGTGATAAGAGCGAGAAAAAAAAGTGAATTCACAAGCTCTCGAGAAGCTGTCGCTTGGCAACTCAAAGCTTCAGCTCCCTCCACAGATTTTCTTTGGGATTAATGTCTGGAGACTGGCTAGGCCCCTCCATGACCTCAATGTGCTTCTTCTTCTTGAGCCACTCCTTTGTAGCCTTGGCCGTATGTTTTGTCATTGTCATGCTGGAAGACCCATCCACGGCCCACATCCACATCAGCTTCTCCCCAGCCTTCTCTCAATCATTCAGGTGTTCATTGGTAAACTTCAGACGAGCCTGTACAGTTCTTGGTTGATCCCTCACCTCTCTCATGATCATCGATAACCCATGAGGCGAGATCTTGCGTGGAGCCCCAGACAGAGGGCGATTGATGGTCATTTTGTGTTTCTTCCATTTTGGAATAATCGCACCGACAGTTGTCTCCTTCTCACCAAGCTGCTTGCCGATGGTCCTGCAGCCCATTCCAGCCTTGCGCAGGCCTACTATCTACCTTAGAAAGCTCTTTGGTGTTGCCCATGGTGGAGAGGTTGGAATCTGATTGATTCTGTCGACAGGTATCTTTTCTGTAGGTGATGAGTTGAGATTAGGAGTACTTTCTTAAAACGAGAGGACTAATCCTACCGGTCTGTGGGAGCCAGAATTCTTGCTGGTTGATCAGTGATCAAATACTTATTTCACTCACTCAAATACAAATCAATTTATAGCTTTAATTTGTATATATATATATATTATGTGTGTGTGTAATAGTATCTCACTGTTAAAATGAACCTAGGATTAAAATTATAGACCATTCATTTCTTTGTTAGTGGGCAGACTTACAAAATTGGCAAGGGATCAATAATTACTTCTTCCACTGTCTGTTATATGTTTGTGGGATGAAGGTTCAGGGCAGGCTTCGCTCACTACTAAAGAAGAAGAGAGCCTCATATTTCCGCCTAGACGAAGGAAAAACCGCCAGCGTTAGGTAACAAGCCCAACAAATCTTAGAAACTCAAGAGGGTTAAAAAATCTGATATACTGGGCAAATAAAATATAAGTTATAATGAAGTCAGTGAGGCAAAACATAACAAACTGAAAATCAGACTTGCTCTCATTAAGACTGAGAAGTTTTGAGACAGTTTTTTCAATTAATAAAGGAGGCACGAAAAGAAAAAATCACGCAGCCCTAAAAGTGTGCTTGTATATTGCTCATAGGTATACCTTGACTCTTAACTTGCATTTTAATCTCCTTTCTAGACACACAAGCTTAATCCTAACCTATGGGCTGCATCTTCTCCATCAGGACTGAACATGACCTAATCAAGTCACAATTACTCTCTGGACCCCTCAGGCTTTCCTGAGTGGTGGCGAGTGCAACCAACAGAAGCTGCTCGGCTGTCTTGTTTAGAACTTCAATTCCTCATCAGGCTCCAGCAGTTGTCATACAGACACTTGATGGCAAGCTGTGTGTTTATTTTAGGAAACCCCTGCCACGTGGCAGGGGTTTGGCAGCTGCTCTGGGAAACATTTGCTTCCAGAGATAGCATGTTTGAAAGCAGACACAGTTTGGTGTCAAACTCTCACTGATGACGCTGAACGGAGGAAAATCCACCCGGAACACATTAAAAAAACAGTAGACAGTGACGGCCCTACACATCTTTCGTCAGCTGCTTACGTCTTACTTCCACTGTTAACTGGCTGAATGGAGACTACATTATGTCAAATTGACCTATTTGCAGGGATATCATTTAGGAAAGTTTAAGCATCAGTTCAACACATCGTACACTAACATCGAGTAGATCAACGATACATACACCACATAAACTGCAAAATACTATGTATTTTTAACATATTTTTTGAATGTGTGTATGCAATGCAGGGCAGAAGGTTTTTCATAGGAAGTATTCTATTGGGTGGTCGGGAAGAATTTCAGTAAGAATGGATTTTATCCATTTATTATTCAAACAGTACATAACCTCGTAAAACTCAAGCAAGCTTGAATTGCACTTGTGTGTTCCTGAACAGTAATTGATTAGTTTGTGAGATAAATATATGGGTTTAAAAATACTGTAGCTCCTCAAGCAACAAGCTCCTCAAGCAAGCAAATAAAAAATAGACGATTAGAAACATATATTTCACAATATCCAGTCCTCTTTCACCAAGTGTGGGAGATGAAAATGATTCATGGGGACCAGACTGATTGTATTTGGAGCAGTATTGAGCCAGAACAACCGAGGAAAAACGAGGACAACTGTCCTTCAAATCTGTCAATTAACAATAAAAGTGCTTGTTTTTGCTTCTGACAGCTCAGATTGTTGTCATCATAATCTCACGACATCACAAGAAGATCTGTGGAGAGATCAGCCTTTTGTTTGTGTCTCCCCTCTCCGCTGTTACGTCTCTTTCAGTAGTGTTTGCTAAGTGTAAACACGAACAGTGTCCCGTCGAATTACTACCATCATTGTTCATTGCCAGCACATGTCTGGGCATCTTCTAATTCATAAAATATGTCATTGAGTGTTTTTTCATGTTGTCATCCTGTTGCGTTGATGTATAAGATAACGGAAGCCTCATTATCTTTAGCTATAGAAGTCAGCCGACCTCTGCTCGTCTGCAGCAGGTCTCTGGATCGACAAAAAGTTCTTCGGTAACCGATTTCTACTTCCAATTGACTGGCAGCAGTCCTCCTGGCAATCTTAACATGAAATGTGGTCAGAGTGGTCTGCCCGCAGCGTAGTGTTTGGTGTTTACACCCATGTGTAGCATGAAGCAAACTCACTGGCCAAACCTCCTCTATGTACCTTTCCTCTAAAGTTTGTCAACGAAAGTCTGGTGTCTCGTTTTGTAAATGTTTTGGCTGTTTCTGTGACGTTATTCCAACTCGGGACTCCCACTCCGTCACTGTCAGAAGGAAACTTCTCACAGTGTTGTCTTACTTCAACGACTCAGCTATTGTGTCAATTCAGGGCAAGTAACACACGGTACATTTCATATCTCTATGAGGTCCTTTCTGCTGTTAAATATAATTGAAAGGACTGTCTGTCACTTTGAATTTACATGAAGATGTCGTAGATCAACTGCCAATCTTTTCCAAGAGGCCCCATCCATTCTAAATATAAAAGAGACGAGATGAACACCTCCTTCTCCTTGTCAGATGGTCCTTATTCTTCGTGTCAACCATTCACATTTCTTCAGCACCCACCTTTCATCTGGTTTTTATTTCATTTCATAAAGCAAAACCCATCTCATTTAGATAAGCCTGTAGTTGCTCAATGAGCTATAAATTTATTTTATGTTGTACTGGGGTAGAGTGCTTCCCGTTTTCCACTGCCTGAATAAATTCTTTCCCCTCTATATATTTCATTGTACAGCAGAGTTATGCCGCCGGTAGCTGTCCTCAGCTCTGTGTACTGCTGTTTGCCTGATTTAGTACAATAATTAGGTGGATTTCTAGTAGAGGTTCCGTGTGCTTCATTGGTCATAAAATATAGATACAAAGAATAAATTAAATGTAGAATTACACATCCAGCAGTCAACAAGCAACATGATTAATTTGGAGTTTCTCTACACGTGGGGATTGTAAGCTAAATATGAACTGTTCTTTAGCTGTGTTTGGGTCTCTGAGACAAACATCTGGTTCTGGCACGTTAGCTTCCACTAGGTTAACTTAACACTAACTTCTTCAAAGAACAACACCATGAGAGCAAAGGCAGTGAACCACAGGGGTGAAGTTGCAGGTAAACAGAAAGCTCAAACTTGCTCTCTGCAGTCTGCTCATCCACATCTATCCCTCTGACATGACACACTATCATTTAATTGTTATAATGAAAAATAATTAGATCATAAGAGCCATCAGTTATCTATAAATCATGCATTGTTCTTGTCCGACAACATTGTCACACGGCTCGTTCGGTGACCAGGAGCCCTCCACCACTCCAGTAAATCCTCAGCCCCCTAATCTCACGTTAACACTTCCTGACTGTGGAGCTTCATTGGCACTGCCAGCGTTTGTGTGCCAGCCCCATGGACCCATTAGCACCGTTAAGCCTCTGCTGCTCACCGCCAACCCCCACTCCACATTGCAAATGTGAGTTTGATGATTACCTCACTTTGTACTATGGATGGCGTTAATCCTCAACTATGGCATGACGACTTTGAATTTCATTTGCCTTACATCCCTGTAGTTTCAGCACTGCCTCCACCCCTTCAGAACCCCCTGCCACGTTCTCTCCTAATCAGCATCCCTCTGCTCTATTTGCACATTTATATGTCTCCCTCGCTAACCTCCTTTCCTCTGTCACCGCACAGCAGCCAGATTTCCTTCCCCTCTCAGACACTCTTTATTTCAGTTAACCAGATCCTACTGGTCCCGCGATAAAAGGAAAAAGAAAAATCAGAATATACCGCCTCCAGTGCAATCAGAGAACGTTTCTCTCTATTTCTCTCAACTCTCCTGGCTGCCTGTGCTCTGTGCCTCTTTTTCTTCCAATGCACTGCAGCTCCTCCTTCCACCTCTCTCATCCGCCGCCCCTCCCTCTTCCTTTCTGTCTCAGCTAGGTGCAGCATGTATGTGAGTGTGTGTGAGCCAGCAGAGTCGCCTGTGTGTTTACATGTCAGCCTATCAGTGCTGCTGGATTTAGCGCATCTGGAGAGGACTAAGGCATTTCTCAGATGCCCTACAGACAAGGGATTCTCATCACTGCATATATCCCTCTTTCCCATTTGAATCTAGGCTCTCTTGTATCCTGTATCCTTGTCTCCATGCTTTCGGAGGCATTTTGAATTTCCTTGGCAACATGGAGCTGCCTGAATTAGAATTCTCTGCATGACAGTCCTGGTAAGTACTCTGTCTCTATGGTGGGCTTTGAGCACTGAGGCATTGGATCAGATTTATTATGGTGCAGTGGTGGGGCCATGGGATAGCCATGGAGGAAATTAATTTCAGGAATAAGATTGTATCATAGGTAACGGCAGGAATGGCAAGAAGAAGAATAATTCAATCAGGAGACTCTTGATCTTATTTGTGCTTTGTCATCCAGATGGGTTTCATTTTGTTTTGTGCTATGCAATATGGGTTTGATTTGTGTGTGGAACAAACAAATATATATATATATATAGAAATACGTATGTAGCACGAGCAGTACTTAACTTACAAATCTTCCATGTTTGTTTAAATACAGGTACATAAATATTATATTGCATGAGTGTGCATGGAAGAAAGCAAACACACAAATGTACTGCCTTTTTTTTATCACAGTAAGAGGTGTGAGGCTGAGCCGGAGAGTGTCTGTTCTGTGTTCCCTGAGTGTTTTGCCAGGATGGTTGTTGACGCTTCCTAAGCTGCCATCTCATTAACATTCATGTTCCTCCAAATGCCAGTGAACTCACCCAGAATCACACTTACGTATTCCCTGCTACCTTTTGCTGCTGGCTATTTCCAGTGCTGATGTGGGATTCTATGCAGGTAACAGAATTGCCACAGGTCAGATAAATGGGTGTTGGTGGGGAGCTTTGACTCAGGGGATGAGGGATCGACTTTGTGTGATGATTTATGCAGGCCAAATGAACGATTTCTCATACTTTAATTTCTATTGCCTTATATATTTGCATAATCATAATGACGACTGCAACACTCCAGCAGGCAGACAGCTAAGCGGGGACTCTTCCTTTTGCATGTTAAGATTGCAGGAACAACCTTTGCAAGCCACAGACCCCTGACAGTCCCTGTGCTCTCCACATCAAGGCTGGCCATGTCATTTCATTGTGATGGCTGATTGGCATAATTTCTTTGTGCATGTCACTGCATACTCTGCAGCTCAAAACCATTTCAATGGACTGAAATGAGCAATGAATGTTAATGACTACAACTCATGTTCACATCTAGTGAAAACCGAGGTAGATAACAATTTCAAGGTGCCCAATAACAGTCACAAGATGCTTGTTACTTGCTCGCTGACTGTGCCCAGCCTGTGTATGAGTATATTAACTCGAGCATTTAGAGCATTTCAATCATCGTGTATCAGGGTCTTTTTTCTTTGTATTAATCTAAGCCGTAAACACTTAGTAACGATAGCTTGTACGTGGCCAGTTGTGATTTTGTTGTCTACGGGCACTGTGGTTAATACACATCCACAAGGAAGCTGAGTGGGCGACCTTATTGCTCAAATCACTTTTACCGTTTGACAGTGTGATTATAATGTAATTATGTATTAATATTTGAATGGTGTTTTCATTACGCAGTAACTATAAAAAAAACAGCATTTAGATTTTGGGTAGGCATTCGTTCACTCAAGGATGTTTACGGGTTTTCGGAACAGTGGTGAAAAAGTTAGTTTTGCCCCGAATAATAATAGAATAAAAATAATTATTGAAAAAGTGTTTATATAATATATATGCGGGTTGCTGCATTAGTCTGTCGTGGTAAAGAAGGAGATGAGGTACAAGGCAAAGCTAAAAATTCAGTGTATGTTCCAACCCCCACCTATTGTCATGAGCTTTTGGCAGCAACCGAAAGAGTGACACTGTTGATACAAGCGGACAAAATTAGGTTCATCCCCAGGGTGACTGGGCTCAGCCATAGAGGTAGGGTGAGGAGCTTAGGCATCTGGAGGGAGCTGCTACTCCTTCACCTTGAAATGAGTCGGCTCGGTTGGTTTGGGCATTTGATTAGGATGCCTCCCAGGCGCCTCCTGCTGGAGGTGTTCCGGGCATGTCCGACTGGTGGGAGGCTCTGTGGTAGACCCACAACATGCTGGAAGGATTATAGATCTTGTCTGGCCTGGGAACGCCTTGGGGTACCCCAGGAAGAACTGGAGAGTGTTGTTGGGTTTCTTTAAATATATAACCAGCATGATCTATTGCTGCCCTAAATATGCCAGTAAACTATCGTAATAAACAGAATGGAGGACACTATAACCGATAGTGATTAAATAATAACAACAACAAAGCATCACGAGAAGCGGTGTGAGGACGTACATTCAAAACAAAGATAAATCTTTTTAGCAAGTACTTTTCTTTACTTAGCTTGTCACCCAAATGAGCCAGATGAGTCACCAAATAAATGGAACAGCATTGACTTTACAACTTTGACTGACACTATTCAAGATACATATAAGGCAGTTGTGCGACACCAAACAGGTAGAAACACAACTCTCCATCAGATGGTCATCAGGTTGGACAGTCCCGGATCATTATATCCAATATATTAACGTATTGGTTGCATTTATACTCATTCGAAATGACGTGTTCAAATTCAGTCAAATCTGACTGACAGAGTGGAAACTCCAAAAAAATACCTCGGCCTTCTCCATCATATGTAATAAAACAAAGCAGCTAGACACAAACATAGTGATGCTCTTCATTTTTCACAATGCTTAGTTCCATGCTGTCACATGCTCAATATTATGTGTTGCAGCAGTCAACAGAATCCTGAACAATTTCCTCACAGAAGGGAGCAAATGGCGATCATCATACCCGAGTTCCAACAGAAACGTTTTCTCCCTGTTCACATGGCGTACTGGGAAGCTGAGTAATCGAACAACGGAGGAAATGACAAGCAGCTATTTCAAAATATAGATAAATTCATGCAAGACATAAGCATAGCAAAACGACCTGTGTTGTGTACACGTCTATAGGTTCACAGTGTCTAATCTTGTCCAGGAGAAACAGTGATTTAGAATGCACAATGTCACCTCATCAGACGCCTTTGCAGGGTTTTTTTTTTATTATTCCTAATTACAGCCTATTATATTTACAGCCAAAGCAGGTCAATCCTGCTGCTGTAAAAAGGTAAGAAAAATTACAAGCTTGCTGCAAAACCTAGCCCAGGCCTATTATTAAATCTTTTCGGGAGCATAATCCATTTGGATTGCAGAATCTGAACAATATGAATAACATTAGCCACCTGGAGGAACAAATGGTTAAATGGATTGTGGTGACGACTGTTTCACCACGTGTATATACTGTGTCTGCTGGAGGGCGAGGTGACAGACGGAAGCAGATCTGTCACAAGATACTAGAATTGTGTGCCCTGCAAATGTATTCAGAAGGTTACAGTACTGCTGTTCTGCAGCAGCCGGCCTCATTTAAATTTAATAACCGCTTTATGCAAAATATGAAAGTCAGGGGCTAGTAGGATGGAGGCCTGTGGTTGCCTCATGCTTGTGCTCCCAGCTGCCAGAGCCGACAATATCACAAATCTGAACTGTTCATAGTGGACATTTTGCAGAGACTCTGCCTCTATCCATTTAACTGTCTGTCTGTCCATAATCATCATCATCATCATTGTGTGGCTGGTATGTACGAGTGTCTGCACCACTGGCCTGGTTTCTCTCAATGAAAAAGGGAAAATGATCTGATTATTGCAATCTATTTCCAAAATCTCAAAACTCTAAGGATGGTGGCACATAACTAATTAAAGTCACCCAATGGAATCTTGATACCATGACTCACTATCAATCAACCTGCTGTATCGCCCAAAAAAAAAGGCGTTCGCACGTGATCTACAACACGATTTCATTGCTTTCAGAAACTGAGGCAACAATCTGGTCAAAGTAATTTCAACTCAATACTCAAACAGATGATCCATGTTTCTTTGTATCAGTATAAAAAAAACGCAGAGACCTAACTTTATATTTGTACCAGCCAGTGTTGCTCTATCAAATCTATCAAAATCTCTCATTGTGGCTCCTCTGAAGGGCTCGACTGAGTTCAATTGCCTTCAAGATTGCATTTAGGCCTTTCTTTTCAATTTCAGTCCAAAACATCTTATATTCCCTGATGGTGAGTAGGGGACAAAGGCTTGCGTGATTTCCAGCTTACCCTTCTTGACTTTCAAGAGGAAAGGGTGTTAATGAAAGAAGAGGTCTCTTTTGTGGTACTACTGTAAGAACAAAGTCAACCAGGAAAAACAGATCTGCAAAGCAAAAGTTTAACACACTTTTTTGGAAGCTTCATTCTATTTCAAGAAAACATGTAGCTTAAGATGACTTATTTATTTGAACGTGCTTACGAGTTCCCATGCACCCTGAAAGCAGCTGACTAACATGAGAGGAAAATAACATGTCCTGGAAGATGTTGTGTTGTGAAATACATGGGGAAATACTGGGAAACACATTTGAATTTCTCCCATTTCTTGTGGCTGAGAATTACTACTACTGGGCTTTTTATCAGAGCTCTCCGAAACAGACAACTCGTAAGAATAAGGCAAGTGGCAGACACATATACTGGCTTTTTACTTTTTCGCATAACTAAATTACATTTTACAATACATTTTATAAAGAAAGAGAAAGAGAGACAAAAAAAGAAAGCTGAGGTGAGAGTTCCCCAAACCTTCTTTGTAACATGGTTTTTCTAAAACTGATGTACATTTGCAGGTGTGTGCATTATTCTATGACAATTGTTTATGAATCTAAGAGAAAAAGCATGTTGCTAGATGGTCCCTCCATCTTGAACAATGACAGCATTGCAAATTAATGATCACCTTTGTAACTAATGAAAGCCCTGGTTTACTCTGAGTTTGGCCTCTTGAGTGAGTAGAATATGAAAGTGCTGTAGCCAGCACTTAGTAGAACTAATGTAATGAAATGTAATAAGACAGCAGCACTACTGGGCCTCATCTTGTGCCTCCCTAGTTACATGATTGTAGGCTTGTCAAAGTGATAAGCCAAACCAGGGCGCCCATTTCACAGAGGTTATATTCA
>CAAKHC010001582.1:18563-20416 GCA_901007825.1 Macroramphosus scolopax
TGGATAACAAGGTTCAAGAGAGCCATGTGGATGAAGGAACTACAGTCCATTTTACCTGCCAAGCTGAGGGCGATCCAGTCCCTGTCATAATGTGGCTTTCTCCAAAGAAAGAATACATTACTACAAAAACTGTGGGGTCAAGAATTTCTGTGTCTGTTGAGGGCACATTGGAGGTTCGTTATGCCCAAATCCAAGACAACGGCACCTATATGTGCATTGCAAGCAATGCAGCAGGTAATGACACCAAAGCTGCTCACCTTTTTGTGCATAGCTACTCCCCCAATTGGCCCCATCAGCCAAACAAGACGTTTGCCTTCATTTCCAACCAGCCCAGTGACGAAGGCGCTAATGTGACCCGTGCCACGGTTCCATTTCCATTTGATGTGAAGACACTTATCATTGCAACCACCATGGGGTTTATCTCTTTCCTCGGAGTTGTCCTCTTCTGTCTTGTCATTCTGTTCCTCTGGAGTAGAGGGAAAGACAGTACTAAGTCGAGCGTAGGTGTTGAATATGTGCCACCTAAAGAGGAAACAGAGGAGGCCAGTCCGACTGAGGCACCCATACAATTCAACATGAAAATCATGTGAATCTGAGAAGACGGCCATGTGAGCTTACAAACTGCAGTCGGGTTGCATACTATCCTCGCTTCAAATATGTACTCAGTTTATGAGCCATTGGAATGGCATAGCAGCAAAAAGCATCTTGACACTATACCCCCGACTTTTTTTTACTACATGGACTGAATCTTCAAAAGCAAGTGTTGAATTTCAAGTTTCTCTAAGTGTGTATTGGCAATACTCAATCAGTATGTTAACATGCCCAAAATAACCTGATTATTGCATTTTAACGAAATTAAGGTAATAGTTCAAGAAAAGCACAGGTCACATAAGAGCGGTTTCCCAATAAACAAAGTTTACATAATAATGCATTCATCACTTTGATACAATGCTGGAAGGATCATGTTATCAGAAAAAATAAAAGGCAATTCAGGATATTGATTGCTGCTGTTAAGTTGTTTTGCTTAGGTGGATTTACAAAGCACAATTACCCAATATTAGAACCTAAGTCCTGTTACTTGAAATATTAGCTGAAAGCAGTTTTGGCGTTTCTTTGACTCATCACAAGCGATTGCCAAGTTCGGCAGAATGAACACAAAAAATACATGAAAACAGATCAGGATTGAGACTAACTCTTAAAGTGAAAGTGTTATTTCAACAAAGAAGTCACAATATAACTGATCTGAGACAAAGTCCACAATATTGCAAAAATTAATTGAGAATTTTTAGAGTGAGGATGTAAGTTGTGAGTTTTAATGTTACCAGCTAATGTCATGAGAGTTGAAAAAAAAAACATAGTTTTATGTAGATGGTGGATTGGATACAGCTGAGTCAGTGCACCTCACTGCCCCTCGTGCACAAGTGAGAAGTGAATTAAATAGTGTTTAATGTTTTTTTCCTGCCCACATTGGCATGGGAGTCTGACGGGAGCAATGTCTCAATAAATTAAAACAATATACTCAAAATTCTAGAATAGACAATTAATTTTGCAAATTTGATTAGGATTTCTATAATTGAACTATAACTGAGTTTATTAATTGCTGTTGGTGGTTACAGTAAAATGAACAGAGTGCATGTTAACACACTGAATAAGAAAAATAAGACAGTCCTATAGTATGTGCTCCTTTCTGCCAACAAAGACAGTTTGTCATTAAATGTATTTACATGTTCAGCTATACATACGTTTTTTTGTATTCTATTATTTCCTTGTACATTATGCTGTTGCACAATAGTAATGCTTTTCAAGGCTGTGAATTTTGAAAATATTGTAATCTAAAGACCAGAGTAAGTATT
>CAAKHC010001585.1:28915-51278 GCA_901007825.1 Macroramphosus scolopax
TATATTTCTTCCAGGGAACATAAAGCCATTACCTGACATTTGTCTTTGTGCATGCAGGTCTGCATTCCTGAGCCTTGTTGGGCTGAGTGGATACAGTCTGGGAGCTGATGAAGGGAATTAGCTTTTCAGACCCTTCAAGTGGAAATGAAATGTAAAACAGCTGCATAGAAACATCCGTGAATGCAGGATTCTTGGCTGGAGAGCCTTTAAGCTGCTTTTCCTGATATGGGGATAGACGGATGTAAAACTATGGAACCTGCATTGCCCACATGGAGTTCCAGTTTTGTAGAGCACGGCACGTTGAAGACTTGTCTTGCATCTTTAAATTAGCAATAGAGTTTTTTTGCTTTAAACTATCATAAAATGAATGCCAATTGCACAATGTTATGGCTATGAGGTAGAGTATGCACTGACATCTGCCTCTGCACCGGGGTTCACCACTGCAACGTGGCTGTCTGTAGAAGGGGAACTATGATAGTGGGAGTAAAAAAAAAAACAATTATCTGCTTGAATTAAGTTCATTTGGATTTGACGGTAATCCGTTCAGTTCAGTGGTCCATGGGCATTGACGCGCGGTGAGGAACAGTGGTTGACATTTATATGTACCTGGTTCTGACCGCCGTGGGAATGACAAAGCAAAGCATGAAAGCTATGTTAGCAGTTAGCTCGTCCATGTGTGAATGGCTCGCACTCTGGGTAACACTGAACACTGTATTTCAGGGAAATATGGGCACAGCCAACTGAAACAAAAAGCGACAGCATCCCTTTCTCGGGTCGAAATGATTAACATCAGGCTACCGTTAGCAGCTAACTTTATTAATAGATTGAGTGATGCCACAAATGAATGGAGCCTTGTTAAACAGTCTGGCTGGCATTGGACACAGTGTCAACATCACTTGACAATGCATATCACCTCGTACTTTTTCTCCTGACTTCTTCTTCTGCTCCGCCTCCCCTCCAACGCCAACCCTCGCTGTAGTCACTTCTTTTTGTAAAGCAAAGCAAACTTTATTATTACTTCATATCAAGTGGTGCATCCTAAGTGGTGAGGATTTGTTTTTCTTGTCATGTAATGTTAGTAGTTGCGGGGCTCTGAGGGAGGTCAACAGTAATACCACTTGGTAACTATAGGGGGCAAAAGTTGAGAAGTTGCCTGTTTCCACTTTGAACACCGAAGGCACTTAGGGATGATACTGCAGATACATGTTGTCTTGTATTCCATCTGAGCTCCTAAAATGCATCTCTAATCACAGCCTGATTACCAGACAGCTGTTTTCCAGAGCATGTGGCTTCGGTCCTCTGTGTCGGATTATGTGGAGCCTTACAATCAGATGATTCATTCATACATCCCCATTATACTTTGAACAGAACTGTTCAAGGTTTTTTCAAATGCAAGTCATAAAGTATTGATGGTGGTCTCCATGTGAACCCACGGGTGACTCTTGAATCACACGCTCCACAGTGAGGTCATTTGGAAACAAACTCAGAGGCCCCGAAACAGACAGTCTGTGTCTAGAAATCTGGGAGCTGGATAACGAGACTGTATAAGAATCTGTGAATTTATGAATAAGGCTTCAACTGTAAGCAGCAGTCCTGTGTTACAGATTAAATATATATCCCTCCTGTGAGTCCTGAGATTCAAAAATATTTTTTTTTACTGGGAGAAAACGCTTAATGACATTGTTGAGTGACATATAGATAAATAATGAGTGTGAGGATCTCTTAAAAACATACTGTATGATTTTCTTGAACCACTTTCATGCTGTGGTGATGTTGACTTGGACTTTTTATTGCCAAATTAAACAGGATGAACCGCGTGCTGCACAGCTCCACCCTGCCGCACCCTCCTGTGTGAACTCTCCTCTGTCTCCTTCACAACTTTCTCACATATCAGCGATTACTTCTATGTCGCATGTACTTTAATATTAAAGGATAGAGTAAAAGAGTTTTTTTAGCTGACACATTAAAATTAAAGGGTGATTGTGTGGATTGTAGGATAAATAAAAACTATGAATGCACTGAGTGTAAGAACTGGATACCACAGAGGAATGCAGGACTCGATCGCAAGACTCAGGAGACACAAACTAGTGCAAACACACAGTCTTTACTAAATAGAGTTTGGTACACGGGTAGGCAGTCCGGATACAGGCAAACAAATCTACCACACATATCGGACTTCGGCCTCCACTGATATTTCACTCCACTACTTGAAATCACGACACATCCAAATAATAAAGATCCTAGTGTGTGAAAAAGCGACACTTTGTCATTCACATTAAGTCCAACAGGTAAGAAAACTGCAAGTAAATTGGAGCAACACAACACTGAAGGGTGATCATTGGTAGAGGTCTGTTTATGGTGAGACAAAGATCATGGTTCGAGTTAAAATACAAACATTTGTCAGGGTCACCCATGCGACACGCACACATCAGCCAGAGCAGAGCAGCTGCTCTGAGCATCTCAAAATGACGAGAGAAGATTTACATTGGAGTTCATGGACCGTCCACTGCGTCTCACCCGGACGTGAAAGGGTACCTTGGGCATCGGTGTCAGGCACCGACGGCTGCGACAGAGCATTACTGTTTGATGAAAACAGGGTTCAAATCAAGTCTCTGTGTTCCAGGACTGTTTGCAGAAATAAGATTTGACATTCATGAGACTCTTATGAGTGCATAAGATGGATCGCAGCATCCACCGGAACCAAGACGCTCAACAACAAACTGTTTGGTTTGAAAGCCGCACAGCCAACTGCACAATTTACACAATCCATAACGCCGTGCACCATTTTAGATGCAGGTTTATTTCCATAGGCCTTTTTGGAGAAGCAAGAGCATCTGCAGAACATCTGAATGCCAGCTGGATGGTTTTGGATGCCTTTGGCAGGATTATGAAGAATCAGTGCATTTCGATACAGCATTCATTAGTAGGCATAAATATATGGGCTGCTTCATTTGGCCTGTGGAATTAGATTCCTCAATCTCATTTAAATTTTAATAAACAACTGTAAATATATTCATGACTAAAGGCCGGAATTCATTTACATCAAATCAATGGACAAACAAATGCATTATGAAAAGCTCCCACGTGTGCTGTGTTACATACATGTTTCATGCACATGTATATACTGTATATGGATGTGTATTATCTAAGATGCTATCAAGAGACATATTCCATTAGAGACCTATTAAACAAGGGAGACTAATGTCCCAATACTTCCGGTTCTTAGGTGTCTTGTAAACAAGAAATGGTAAACCTATGTAAGGTTGCAAAGAGGTACTTATTTTCAAATGGACCTGGAATGCACATGTTCCCCAGGTTTCTTTTACGTGCTATGGAAGGATGCCTTATTTTCTTCTCCTGACAGTTCAGAGAGTGCAGCATGTTGTGAAGTGCTCAGAACACCAAAGGCCTGAAGTTGCATCTATAATTTTGTTGCGGTCTGAAAGGCTTCAAATGGGGTTTCTGTTGTCGCATGGCAACAAGCATCAATGGCCATTAGCAATTGTTCAGCAGTGCAGCCAAGAGAGAAGTGCTCAGTGTCCGCTGCCTCTTCCCCACAGACAAACTATGCAGCACATTGCTCTATTGAGTTGCCTGTCAAGATAAATTCCAACTCCTAGTTTGTGTGCACCTTACTTTTACTAGCTGTTCATGGAACATGGCGGTTGCAGTTACTAGTGCCACATCGGCTCACCAAAGCGGTTAAAAATAAAACACATTATTAAGGTCTTACGAAGCTGTGTCGCAGCGAGAGTGACGCTACTGGAATTAAGATCAACGCCCTGAAAGCATGCCAAGGCCTCCAGAAAGATCTTTTCCCCCAAAATACATCTATTGCTGCGAACCAGAAAATCCCCTCCTCACTGGGTACATTGCGTACTTTCTCTGAGGTTTCATTTTCCATTCGTCCATTTCTTTGCTGCACTCGTGCAAGTGTTGGTATGAGCAGATTTTTGAGGACACAAAGACGCCTTTTACAGTAGCCATCTGAAATATAACTTTTTTTTTTTTTTTACCATTTGTTTGGTTTGGATTGGCGGGGAGCTGGGAGGGGTGGGGCTCTCCAGCTTGGTTTATATTGTAGGCCCCTCTGCAAACGGAGACACTCTGCAGCTTATAAATGTTTAAACTGTCTTCTCCTTGATCTAAAACCACCTCAAAGCAGAAGGAGGAACACAGCAAAACATAAACACATTCTATGTCATCAGCCGCACAAATCAGTGCTGGTTGTGCACGCAAGGTTGCGAGCTTGAGTTTGCATTCGCAACTCAGTTTTCCAAACTTCTGTCACTGTAAGTCAAAGTGTGACTTCGCTTTGTGTTTGTAACCCCCCTCCCCGATCCTGCATGAAGCAACATAGTCACTGATTGTCAATTTGCATTCTAACTGCACAGTAGTATGATGGTTTAGCGAGTTTGTCTAGGATTTACGAGCTCCGTGTTCTCAACAGTTTGCTTTTCATGTGGCAGGTTGACAGGAATGTGGATATACTTTCCATATGGCAGGTGTAGATTGTGACGAGTGCCTCAGAGATTGAGGAATTCTTCAAGAAATAACATTCTGCTTCACATTCACGCCGTTGTGCTCTTTCACACCGAGCTGTGTTAGTGTGTGTCTTGCTCAAGGGCATCTAGTCGGACCTTTTCAGTGGGAGCAAATAGCATTACTCACCCCAAAGGGGTTTGGGGATTCAAACTGACTTTGCTGTAGTCATAAGCCCTCTGCAACCTGCATGCCACCAACACACGCTTAATCAGAAAGTCCTTTATCTGCATCGAAGGCAGTGTGTTTGTGTCAGTTTCTGCTTGAGCTTATTGAATTGAGCATGTCTGTGGCTCATTTATCCGAGACTCTGGGAGCAGGAAGTGGAGATCGTTGTTGGGTGATGTGTCAGTTTTCATGTGTGTGGCCGTTTGCAGCGTGAAGACAGATGGATGAGTCATACATTTTAAGCTCCTAACTTGTTTTGTTGCCAATACCCAATTTCCCCCCGAGATTAATATTATTACGATACTGAATACATCTGCTTCTGTTTTATTTGTGTCAGCATCTATCTCCTTTTTGGGGTCTGTGAAAAACTTTTCCTACAAAACTGTTGAACAAAATATAGATACAAATTCTGTAATTGGTGAAAACCGTTAAATTCTCTTCACACATCAGCACAACTCTGATGTGCAGTTGACGTTGGGAGTTGTAAAACGACACACTTACTTCATGCGGCATTAACAAATATACCAAAATAAAGAACTTACTCAGAGCGATATCCAGCACCACACCCTTCATGTGACTCAAGGGAAGGAAACAAAATGTCACAAAACGTTTCTAAACCTGCGACCAGTACTGAATCACATGTGCTCAAAATAGTTTTATTTGTCTGAGAAAGACAGACACCTTCATTATGAAGTATTTGCAGCAATGGCTTAAATACCATCACTTGCAGTTGGGCTGCCAATAAAGGCGACGACAAAACAGCTGCAAATGAACTGCAGTAACATCTGCATCTGAAGATGGAAAGAGATGTTGATGGCTCAAAAAGATGAACTAGGCTTCCTCAGGCTGACAGACTTCCAAACTTCCCAGACCTCTAAATTAGTTATCAAAGATGTTATTCATCCACAAGCGGCAGAATGTGTCTATCCTAATTAAGTTTTTTTTTTTCTTTGTCAGAAAACTAACCATGTCGTGATCCTTTTAAGTTGGTTTAAACTGAACCATTTTTCAACATCAAACCAACCAAGAGAGGCTTTTCGGTTAGACTTTTGCTTGTTATTAAGTCCTGGTTAAGTTTGGAGGCAATCACTCTATGGCTTAGAAAGTGGTGCGGGTACTCAAGAGATTGAGTCATTGGGATTAAAGCAAAAAAGACTGCACACACCAGAAGAGATAGAACTGATATCATCCACACGATGGGAAAAACTGCTAATGAGTTTTTATGAATGTCTGACCTTAATAGGAGTATAATCGCATTGGGAGCTGTGAAATCATGTGTTCACCCATTAGCAAAAGGAACACACTTCTCAGTCTCCCCGATTAGTCCAAGAAGCTCCCAAAAGGGCCGTTAACATGCACACTCGAGAATGTATTTAAATCCAGAGGAATTTTAATTACTCTCAGACAGCTTTCAACTGGGTAAGCTTGCGTTGTTTGATGGTAAATGAATGGTTGTTTTCGTTTCATCCCCTGACAGGAATAAACAAGTAGACGACAAGATCGCAGGTGACGGCAGGGATAGTTGTCATGGTTTAAAAACACACAAAATACAAGATTATCTTGTCAGAGTGCAGCGGTTCTGTCTCCATTTCACAAAGATTGACATCTGTTTCAGAGGGTCAATGGTCTCAGATTCAGGTCAATGCACTCCGTCACGCCATTACTGATCAATCGATTGATACGTTGATTGGTCCCATCAGGCTGTTTGTATCTCTTTCCAAGAGTCAGAGGCTTCTGCGTCAGATGAGTGAGATATTTCTGTTATACTCGCTGAATTGAAAACAAAGAACCGAATTTAAGAAAACATCCCATTTCTCCAGCAACGGATGGAAATGTTGTGACAGATGCTTTCTATGATGAAGTCACTTTGTATGATTTGAGCTTGATTATTTGTGAGGGTGTTAACCAGCTAGTTCCGGACTCTTTTGTTTCTCATGTATACCACTTTGTACTTCAAGAGGTTACTCATCTTTCTCTCCACCTGGTGGTGGCGGGTTGGGACAGGGGGACAGAAAGATATGTTGCATATTGTAGCAACGGAAGGGATCAGCGACCGAGCCCGGCCATCCAACGGAGGAAACTCATTTTATACGCGGCAATCTCGTTCTTTCAGTCACCACCCAAAGCTTGTGACCTCAGGTGAGTGTTGGCATGTAAATCCACTGGTAAATTGAAAGTTGAACCCCCAGGTTTGTCACAACAGGGATGGCATCCCTTTCATCTGGTCATATGTTGCCCTCTATTGGAGTGTGAAGTATAAGGCGCGAGCTTTTTCAGATCAGCTTCAAATTGCACCTTTAAAGAGACTCTTTTTACAGGAACCGTGTTGCCAGCTCCACAGATCCTCCAGATCTGTGACATATTATTAAAGCTAATCTTCTGATTTATAATGATCACATGTGCTGGCAAGGACTTGTATCTCCCTGTGGGCTACAATATCTAGATAATGCATGTTCAGACCATGTGGTGCATCAGCTCTCACACCTTGACTTTCTGGAAGGTCTGCTTAATTAGCGGGTAAGCACCAATAAACACATGTGCAGATGGTTTATGGTTGGGTTTCCTGCTGCAGGACGCTGTCAGTCCCATCCCCTCGTGTTTAACAGGTGAAACTGTATCAGTTTTACATGAACCAAGCACAGAGAGAATTACCAACCTCTTCCAATTCCCATCGAGCCAGATGGAATATAAGACATGATGATCCTTTTGAGAAAAAGTTCAAATAGTTCAGTGCGTCCAACATTCCAGCAACTAATGAATCACAATGGAGATCCGAAACACAGGTGTGCAAGAGGGATTTCTGAAGGAGGTCAGAAGAAGAGCAAGTAAGACAGAGAAAGCCTTCCTGAAGCCTTGTAAGCCCCTAAAAATCTAATGTTATAAAGGGATTATCACCGTTTTCCTGACTTTTGGCTGTTTTACTTCATGATTAAGATCAAGGTTTTTTTACACAGATTAAAGTTCTCCTCTCTGTCTACTGTCCTCCGATCTCTGTTAAAAGGAATTTATAGGTGCTCTAGTTTTTTAACATTCATTTATTCTGTAGAGTGCTTGGTGGACACAGTGTGATTATTAATGGGCTGCGGAAGTTTAAAAAAAAAAAAAATCAATAGTCGGTGGTTGAAGAGAATCATTGATTGAATTAATTAGAGTAAAGTTCGGCTCATCACAGTCATATTTATGGACATGAATTCAGGTTTCTGGCTTTTCTTTGACCCGTAAGAAGATGATGAATAGCGATGTGTTATGTTGTGTGTGACGCCGCGTGTTTACAACTGTCACCATCATCTGTATCATCGTGTGTGCCGAAACTCATGGACCCAGCAGAGGCTCAGAAGACGGGTAGCATAGCTTGTCCCTTCTACAGAGAATTGGAGGGTAGCATTGATCAGCATCTAACATCTTTCACAGCCTGAAGCGGCTAAACAAAACTTGTAACGTCAGAAATCCATTCTTTGATTGGAGGCAGCTGATTGGTCCTCCCAATGAAGCCGGTCTTTAGTTTGGTCAGACTCTAAAACGAGTCTTGCAGCTCCGAAATGGTACAGTGCAGTACAGAACGCTCCTCCACCCGCAGCGGAAGTGGTGGTGGTTGGGTGGGAATGGAGCAACACACATGAAAGACATGGCTTGTTTTTACAGCGTACTGATGTCTTAAGTGTTTTTGTCAAATAAACTAAATGAAGAAACCAAATAGAATCTTGTCACAAAAAGCCAGCGTCCCCTCTTTGCATCCAGATATCATCCGATCAGATGTCATGAGATTAGCATTGAAGTTCGATCTTTTTGTGGAGAAAAGTTATGGACTCTACTGCTGTCTTAACAGCCCTTACTCATGCTGACTTTCAGATTCTGTGGTGGTTATGGTGGTCGTCACTTGATTGGAACTTGAGAGAAAAATACAAGCTGAGGGAAAGTTGAATCAAACAGCATAAAATCCTTTGCTTGTCTCATCACTTTGCAATCTTCTGATAGAAGCTGATCAGAAGCTGGTTGATGAAGATGGATTCAGAAAGATGTGCAGTTTACTGATTCCTAAGAAAATTGAAGTAACATTTTAAGATTAAAGCTCCCAGGACTTGTATCTGCTGGGCAACAAGTCTAGTTCATCTTTAAACACGAAGGAGAAACTTGCCATTAGAAAGTAAAAGTTTACTTTTCACCACTGAATGTAAAACAGTACAAAAACAGTGTTGTGTAATTGACATGCAAAGCTGTTAAACCAGATGCGTTTTCCAGGTTCCTGCAGTGACAGCAGGTGAGCACATGTCCATAAAACAGAACGTAAATGGAGGAGAAAGGAGGTGAAGGACAGAACACTTTCTGCAACAGCAACATCATGACATACTTTCACTTATGCAAAGAGATTGGAGCAGAGAGGTAGACTGCTTAAAACCCTGAATTTACATATTTTATACAAGGACTGTGTTCTAACTGTCAAACTACTGAAGTTTATTTTAACTCAAAGTGCACGGAACAAACTAACAAAATGAATAAGTGATGACATTTCATGCACATGTCATGTTGCTTCTCTGCAATATAGACAAGATGTTGTGCCTGATTCCAGAATGTAGCACACCTTGAAATTTCAAAAGGTTTTTTAATGCTTTATTCCTTTTTATAGTTTACATGCAGTAGTATTTTGTTTTCCTGCATATTTCCGAGCACGATCTCATGTCAGCTCATCATAAGGTGACGGTTTATCGATGGCGATGTACAAAGCACCCATGGGTGTGCATGAGACGTAGCTTGCAGTCCACTAATATAAAACCCTTAACTTTTATATGGGATCCGGCTGCCGTGCGAGTGGTGCAAAAGTGTGTTTTTTAACCGCAATCGTGATTATTTCCCTAACAAGAACCATATGTTTCATGAGCCTAAAGCTAACCAGACTTCAAACACTGTGTTTAAAATATTACAAGATGGGAAAGGAAGTTTTCCCCGTTTGTTGTGTACATTGGCTACAGTATTGACTAGTTGTTGCATAAAGAAACTCCTGGCTGCAAATGGGAATCGTTACCCGTCTCCCGCTGCAAGGTGCGGTGTTTGTTGGACCCATCGACCACCCAGACCGGCCTCCTCACGTTGCATTTCTTGAGATGCATTAATGTCAAAAGCCGAGTGTGTCTTACATTGACGTGAATAAGTTAACATAATAGTCAATTCAAACCCCGCTGCATCTCACACTGACGCAAAGCGTGCCTTGTGTTTCGAATAAGATGCAAGGGGAGTGAGAATACGTTACTATCTATCGAGCTTGGAGCTTTGTTATTTGACATGGGCTGATGAGAACATGTTGCATCATCATCATTGGAGCATTGTGATCCCAGAAGTGTAACTCGCATCTTAACTAGCAGTGATGACACTGGTATCCTTTTTAATTATAACCTCAGCAGGCTTTTAGAATTGGAGCACAAAGGTTATGAACGTAAGAGTGCCTTTAGCCATTACTGTGTGGTCATTATAAGCATTACGGTTCCCCATTACCAAGCCACTCTGTAACTTCCTTTCCTTACTGGTCGAGGTATTTGAAAGCCCACTGCATCTCACACTGAAGCCAAAGGGGTGCAGTGTGCGTCTGTCTAAGTGGAGAGAGAAAGCATCGGTTTTGCTGTTACCAGTTCACAGTGGTTGTCTCTTATCAGGTTCTGTTGTGTTCTCGGCTACAGGGTTGAGCATTGATTTTAGTCATGGGTTTAGCGTTAGTCTTTAGTCAAGACAGTGGCTCCGTCTCAATGGAGCTTTTGCCTCCAGCTGCAAATGAAAAAAGGCATTCTTCACTTTCCCTTTCACCAGGGCTCAGTTACTCGCCCCTATTGATGATCTCTCCAGCTCCCACACTCTCACTGAAGTTGTGTTTCAACATTGCACTCCTCCAGGCCCGGATTCATCAAAGCCTGACAGCCTTGTCAATATTCACCACCTCAAGTGGGCAGAAAGCCATCTAGTGCCTCGACGAGATAAACAAATATGCTCATAAATCTAAATACAGAACGGAGCTGTCACCACATACAAAACTATGTTTAGCGATGTGGGTATTACGCACAACCCCTGCTCATGCCATCTGTGCATATGGCGCGTATTATACCACCAAATTACTCACCGTGTGTGGCACTTTCATCAGTACACATAATTGTGTTGTGGAAGGTGAGAGATTTGTCTACCCGATGATGGATGAAAGGCTCACTACATGTACCAGGTTAGGATTACAAGATGCAAGTCTTTCTGTACACACATTCCAGGAGAATATTTTTCATGTAATATTGATAATGTAATTATCAGCTTATCTTGGTTACGATTATGAGACATTCATATTCTGGATGCAACATCATGCAGCTGAGGTCATGTGACAGAGATACAGAGTCTATAAGGGAAATTTAAACTGCTGAATGCTGTGAGGGAGCATCATCAACTCATGTCTTTATCAATGCTTATTAGATATTCTTACGGCTTTATACATCAGTTATGAGCCATAAAATTAACAAACTTTTGGGTGGCTAAGTTGTGAAAAATCCCAGCCGTTAGTGAACATTACATCCATGTTACATGGGGTGTGTGTTGTACAAATATGCTCTTCATGTGTGTCTGACATGGTTGTTGTATAAAATTCTAATTACTATCACCAGATTAAAATCTTTATAATTCCACCTGCTCCTTCTCCGTCTTTAGAGGTCCCATTGAAATGTTTTTCTTTCTAGACTGCTGTACACAAGCTGTCTCCTTCTTCACTAGTAGGAAAGAAAGTCCACTCTCAGGGTTTTTGCACTGATGGATTATAGTTTGCTCTTGTGTGTGCTGAATATTGTATCCGGATTGGCATTCAAACTATTTGTAATGTCACAAATCATGCACATACATTCCCTTAAACAGATTCCAAATGAGCACAGATAAAATAAACACATTCAGCACTGAATATAAAAACAGACCTGAAGTGTCAAACTCACATAGATCATTCTGCACAGTGACGGTCAAACATTCAACTGTAGCACCAAGAGAGAAACAACTGACTGGAGGGGGAGATAAAACGTATAATCTAAATACCAGATAGGTTGTTATGCACAGTTATCTAAGTCTATGCAGAAATCTTGGACTCTCTTGTGATGTGTTGCTGAAGTCTTTTTGAGCTGCTGACAAACACGTCGGCAGCTTCTCCTCTACTGTACGGCCTCTTTTAAGATCACTGATATACACTTCATAGCCTCTGAACCTACCTGAAGGCTACATTCAGCTGTCACCCACTATTAGTACTTTTATTCTGTGTTCTGGAAATTTTGACAGATCTTTGACTCAATAGTTTCACTTTCAAGGCTCCCACCTCCATAGATCAGTTGAGCAGTAGAGAGACAGTGAAACTTCCAACAATAGCAGCCATGATCTGCTGTCATCCGTGAGGTGGGTGGTATTGTACGGCAGGCAGTTTGATTTCTCCATTGTCATTTGCGATGTTAAAATGAACAAGCACATTTAGGGGGTTATACAAAGGAATATTACCAGCAAAGTCTCTCGACTAGAATGGAGAAATAACAGTGTAGTCAGTCAGAGGCAATGAGGTGCATTACTTGTAATTACTTCTGTTGGATACACAGAGAACTTGTTGGAACAACAGCCCTCTTGTTATCATCTAAATGCAAATTGTATGTAATAAGGACTCTGTCTATCCTCTGGAGCTCAGTGCCACAAGAACAGGCAGTCTCCTGTAACTCTCCATCTTTTACCACTCACTCTTTGTAGAGGTTTTGCTTTGCAGTTTTTTTCATCATTTTTTTTTCTCTATGAACATTTTATCCGAAGTGTTCTTGCGCTAAGTGTCTTTGAGGCATTCCTGAGGTTCAGCAAGCTATGATTCACATTACCTCGTGTGCATCATAGCTTGACTCATGACCCTTGTCACAAGCTACTTTCACATATAAAACCGATGTGACGATCCGCACCAGGAGTTCAGCAGCCTCTGCGGTTTGTACTAATGCTCAGTTTGATTTATGTTCACACTTTACTGACTGCATGTGACCTCTCGGGGTCTTGCAAACAGCGACTGTCCTTTGTAACCTTTAAGCAGAGTCGTATATATTGCCTGTGCATATCTCGTTAGAAAAGCAGAAAATATCAGATTTGTATGCTCATATAACAAAGCGTGTTCCAGTTACATGGCTCCTTTTGCAAGTTACACAAATATCATATAAGAGCTTTTCTCCCTGGGGTGTCAGTATTGAAAGAGCTTCTTTACTCTCGCTCAGTGTTACTTCCATCATGGACGTGATGTTTTTCTCTAAATGAACACTGTGAAGAAAGTTCAAAAGTTAACCACATCTGTGATAAAGTCCTTCCTCTACATTACACATCACTGTCTCAAATAATACCTTAGGATAGAAAAGTGGAAGCAGCAGTCCAACTCAAACCTTCCCCACCCTGCTGTTAACCTCCATTAGTGTGCTGAAGTAATCCAATTCTCATGTCTGAAATGTTGCAAAGAGGAAGTGCTTCCAGGTGATGAGTGGCAGCCATATTGGAGGTACTCAGACGAGCAAGATGGGTGAAATAGACACAGGACTTGGTCATATCAAAGTGAGTGAGTAGTTATATTTGTATTGTGTATGAATGTTTGAATAATGGTGACATACACGAGAAAGAACCGTCATTTTTTAAGGAGCAAAGGTGAATGTGAGCAGCCGCCATAGATCACAGCGTTCCTCCGTCGCTACATCTGTACACAGCACATCAGCCGAGGGGTGTGAGTGATGAACAGCCGGCTTGTGTTACAGGATGCATGCTGCCATGACGTACCTCCGAGCCCTCTGCGGTCTGCAGTGGCCACTGTCACTGAATGATTTGGCAGGGGAGCAGTTTGTTTCCCCAGGAGGCATTTTTAGGACCACATGTTTGAACCATTACCGCAGACCCATGAACATTGCAGCCCAACATAACCGGTGTTTAAGTAAAAGGTGTGTTCTATGTTGAAACCTTAATTGTCAAAGAAGTCTGATTGAGAAATGGAGGAGTGGTACTTTCTAATTACTTTGACAGCTGAGGAGCGCTTGAGCAATGAACTCCATTGCATTGCCAACGGCTAGCTGTGTGTATTCAACTGTGTAGAACAGGGCGTTCCCCGGAAAAAGCATTCATGCTCGACGAATCTCCTCTTTTTTAAGGAAAGGTTGAATAAACAAAGTGGACATTATATTTTGGACCAAATCCACCTCATGTGCCTTTTTAAAATAACCATTCCTGTCCTTGTTTGGTTTGAGTCACACTTTAGTTTTGGATACAATGACTCATATCTCACTGGCACCCCAAAAATATACTTGTATGAAACGCTACAATTAATAAAACAGATTAAAGAGGCTTTACATTTATTGTTTTACAAATCAAAGCTGGTCTTATCAGCTCAGAAATACAGATTCCATTCTCATCCCGGTTTATCACAGCCATCCTTGACTAATACTGACGGCTCCCTTTTGCAACAGTTTGAGACGCAGCGGGCCGTCCGTTGGCTCCGATGTAAAGGCCTTCACGTCTAAACGAGACACTGAGTTAACTGCTCCAGCTGCCATGTGACTGCCGCTCGGGGGACTCTGAAGTGTATATTTGTATCCCAAATATCTTCTATATGATCTCTGCCTAAACCCATTCAGAGCTCAACCATCTGTAGCGTTGCTACATTATGAAATGAAACTATTAAAATGTTCTGGAAAGTGCTGTAAAGCGTTTATGCTCACTTGTGTAAGATGTCCAGTGTTTGTTGAAACCGATCAACCAACGCAACTTGCTTCCTTTCTTGCTGCATATTGACGTCAAAAGCTGAGTGTGTCTTATATACCTTACAGTCCTTCTCTCTATTTCTAGAACAAACCAACATTTCCACTGAAACGAACAGTATCCGTTGCACTTATGTCGCCAAATCGTGCAAATAGTGGAAAAAATTAACTGGAAGTCTGAGCTACGGCCGGAACAATAGAGTGCTGTTTAAGTTGTTTCGCAACGTTCACACGCTTTCCACATTACGCACACTTTATTTTTGGAAGAAAAGAGCAGGTAGAGGAAGAGTGAGTGAAGGGTAGACGACGGGGGAAAGAGAGGTTGGGGGTGGGGCAGTGGCGGGTACTTCTAACTTCTCCCAAATGAGAGTTGAGCTGTCGTTGGGAAAAAAGTGGTTGGATAGGCTGGGTGGGGCAGGGTGGTTCTCCTCAATGGCAGCGTGGTGGAAAACAGTTGTGTGAATGGCGGAAGACGTCGGGCTGACTCAGCCTGCAGGCCTACGAGGAATGACTGTCTGTTTGTGAGACGTCTAAGTAACGGAGGAGAGTGAGAGTGTGGGTGTTTATGTTTTCACCGTGTACTTCTGTATTTGGGCGTGCACACTGGACTGGTTTAGAGTAACGTCGGTTGATGGAAGGTTTGAGAGCAAGCATCTGGATAAAGCATTTATCTGGGCCTACATTCAGTTGAGCGGGAAGAGGTGTCTCCAGGGTTTAGGGAAGGGGTGAGGGGGTGAGGGTCAGTCTGGTGGCGTGTGCCTTCAGCTGGTTCTCATTATGGGGCTAATGTGATGGTCTGATCTCGAACACACACTGACTTTGCAGACCCAGCTTACAGCTTACAATATAGGTTTTGGGAGGCCCATTCACAGCAGCTTCTGTATCACAGTTTCCCTCCTTACACCACGGCGAGACTTGGGGCCTCATTTATAGAAAGGCCTCACTGTGATATTGGGTCATGGAAAACTGTGGAGGTATGAAGGTTAAAGCTGATGTGAGAAAGGGTTTAGCCCCTAGACGAGAGATTGAGTAGGGCCATAATACCGTCTGGAAAATAATAATAATGCTTATTTCCGGCTACCTTGAACCCAAATTCAACATTAACTGGGCTTGAACAGTTTACTTCAGTTTCATCATACCCTTCTTGCTTATCGGGATTACTTTTTAATTAAGATAATGAATCAGGGATTTTTGGGACAAGCTATACAGTCTAGATAAGAAGACAAAGACTTTACAATTTGCTTCTTATTTGCCCTTTAACAAATCAATGGCAGTAGAGCTGCCACGCAACACACTCGCTTCACCATTGGAATTTACTGTCTTACTCAAGGATACATCTGGGTAGGATAACAGGAACCAGGGACTGAACTACATGATAAATGGACTCCCCGCTCTGTCTGTTAAACCACAGCAGCCCACGAAGCCACGAGTAAAGTAGAAAACCATGTTTATGTTCGTCCTTCTGAATAGATTTGGCTCAGGCGTCCACATCAAAATATTTTAAACAATTCTGAGGCCTATATCAAATCTGCACATCTTTTTAACAAATGGGAGCCTGGTGAGAGATAAATAAAAAAGGTAGGGAAGCCAAAATGTGAGAGGGTTGGTTACTCTGTCACAATCTGTTTCTTGGAAGTATTTGGAGCTTTTACAGTAGCCGAGTCCAACCTAAACTTGATCTTTTTCATCATGTGTGTCCCTGCATTGGACCCCAGCTGTGAGTGAGGTTTCTCAGGTTCCAGGTCTTAAATCTCTTCCCCTCTGCTGGCATCCACATGGAATGATTTATGACAGTGAACTGCTATTCAGCAAAGTATTTTCCAGCCTACTGAAAAGCCAGTGTCATGTAGATAATTAGTCGTGGAGTGACTGATGCCTGCACTTGAACGCATAACTGCACTCATAGGGCCACTGTGAGTAAAAGCTGAATGGAGCTATTGATATGTCAGAAATGTCTGTTAACAGTGAGCGAGGAATGCCTCGAAAGAATCCGGAATACAGCAAGCATGCAGTCCTACTTTTTTCATTACCCCCAAAAGCATGATGGTAGAAATGAGACCAAACCGTAGTGCTGTCTGCTCATTCATACTTAAAACTGTGACAGTTCCAATAATGCCTCAGACACTCAATAGTGTGCAACAGTGTGCCATTGGTGTGTATGATTGAAACCTGCAGAATAACTGAGGATAGGAACCTCGAGTGTGCAGTATGCTGACAATAAGTAAAGTTTGAGGAGTGGGTTGGAGAAGTATTTCAGACCATATTTCTAAACCATGAAGTTAGAGTGAGAATGCATCACTTTACTATCAAATATTTACGTTGCACTCAATGATCTCAATGGTTAGAAAGTTAGATAAGCAGATCAGTGCCACTCGGGAGCGGACACGTCATCAAGTTCAAGAAGCACTTGGGCTCTTATATATCTGTAAAAGGTCTTGTGTGAATAATGTGTAAACGTTTGTAGCTTGACGTTTTGTGGCAGAAAGCACGGATAGCTAACTGAGTGTAGCTCGATACAGCGACAGACAGAGAAGACCAAGATCAAGGGGTCATAGACTTCTAAATCTACTCTGGTGTTCAGCTTTGCTAATAAACTGACGTGGAGCTTTGGAGTTACAGAGTTCTCATCTCATGTCATTTTTCTCATGTCCCTTGTGTCTTATATCTACGAACAAGGCACTCTTTGATGTGACACAATGGCCTTTCAGATCATTTTCATGTTAACCCATTTGTGTCAATATGAGACACACTCAGCTTTCGACATGACCATAAGCAGCTTACAACACTTTCAAAACTATTTGAAATAGTTATACTTTATAATGAATCAACACTACGGTCATGCCTGGTTGGGCTCGGTGAAACATTGTGGTTTGGGTTTAAGTTATTACTGTGTGTTCCGTCCACATTCCCACCCATCGAGGTGACGGACACATTCTCGCCAGATATTGACGTGATCACATTACATCGTTTGCAAACAGTCCCGCATGTCCAAAACTTGTGCTTGGCAGGTTCCTCCAGCATCATTGTTTTGGCGCAAAAAACACTGACAAAGTGTCAGTTTTATACAAGTTGGGAGTAATAACAAGTTGGTAGAGGACAAACTATGAGTGTTGCCACAGGCGAAGAACATAACAAAACAATTCATTGGATTTTTAACTTATTGTCCATGATGTAAAAACATATTGACCAGTATACAGATACTGTACATCGTGTGGATGGAAATATCTGTTACACTAGGCTGCATCACATCAAAATGAGGATGTTATTCATGAATACAAACCCGAGTTTGACACTGTGGCACGATGGTATCACGCGTCAACCGAGGGGCCTAAAATAACTGACACCATCTGCACTAATCAGTAGATGTTGAAACAGAACAAAGAGTCTCTTTGCTCTCCCATTTCGCGTTGACATTGTTCACATTAGGAACATAGAATGTACTTAACTTCCAGCTAATTTCCTCCCACTATTACCTCCATCGACCATCAGTGCTTTAAGGAACAAAGCCAGAGCTGTGTAGCCAGTCTTGCCTTACATGCTGCGCCCGCAGTTTGTTCTTTCACCTTTAAGTTTTGTCTGAATATACCATTGTAGGATAATGGAAGTACTTTAATGACCTTCAATTAGATTTATATGGGTATGTCAGGTGTAAAGTGCAAGACACTTTCTGTCCTGTATGGTGGGAAATGTATCATTGTAAAAGTTTAATATGGGATTTCCATTACTATTTGGCTCTGCTTTGTTCCCTCCTGTCCCCTCAGGAGACACCCTGTTCCACCCACCATTCACACGGTGAGATTTGACACTGGAATTCATTACCGGTGTGTTAAAATGTCCTTCAGCTCTGTCTATAAACAGCCGAGCTCTAGCTGAGGTAAAACAGAGAAAGTCACAGCTATATGCATAAACATTCACTTGTTTCTTGCACTACTTGAGGATTCGGCAAATCCTGTGTGTGTTTGTGAAGAGGGTTATAGGTTGAAATAGTAAGAGGGGGGTCAATGCTCTGATGTCACGGGGGGATTATGTTAACAGGACCCACCCACGGGGACTTCGGTGGTTGATGGCTTCCGTAGCTCGACTGGGCTTACAGAGGCACGCTTTGTATTAACCAGTCATAAACTACAGCAGAGCCCTGAGTCACTACAATGCTTCTGTTCACAGTTGTTTGTCTTACAATGTGATTACGTGAGTGAGCTCATCAGTCCAAAGTCATTATGACCAACGAGTCTCGTTTCGTTGAGTGTGATGAGCCAACGATCTGAATTCATCGCACGCCTTATTTGGCTGAAAGATGAATATACTGTATGTTTACCTTGTAGCTCAGGAGTGCCTTGACATTTTCATAACGTCCCATTGTGTACTTCTGCACTACAGTAGCACAGTATCTCTTTGTTGCCTGGAAATGTAGTATAGCGAAGTTAACATGAAACTGAACTGCAGCCAACATTTGATGGAAATATTTTCCCTGGCGGCTGCGTCAAAGAGCACGCGGGGACCGTCTTATTAAGAGTTCATGGCAAGTTACCGAAATATGAGGCTGTTCTTTCTTTTTCCGACGAGTAGCATTCAGATTTGTGTGGTCTTATATCCTTTAATGCCTCTGATCCGTCCTAATTTCCTGCTCAGACACAAAGATCCCAAGATGAGGCAAGAAAATGGCAGCAGGATCTGTTACTTTTTTCATGAATATCATTAGTCATCGACAAATCAGATCTGCTACAAAGGAAAATAAAGATCTGCTTTTTTTTCTGTGTATCTCCAAAGAAAGTGGGTTGTTTTTGTGTTGTATAGAAACCCAGCCATTCAGAGCCCCTCGCACACCAACACCACACATCCAGACAACACTGAGTCTTTCACATCTTTCTTTCCACCTTTCTTTCCCTCCCTTTTCTCACAAGTCCATTTTCCTAAACTGAAATTACATTACGCTGCCATTCTCCTTTCAGAGGGAAAGGTCATAATTTTTTTGTTTCTGCCTCCTTGTCTGTTGTGTAAGTGCAAGTTTTACGGACAGGGAGCTGAAAAAGTTTTAATCATTTGCCGGGAGGTGGCCACCCGCTGCGTGGCCTGTGTTTAAGGTATTGTACCTCTTCACTCTGGCTGGCATTGGAGCGTCTCACAGGGTTGCAGAGGTAGATGGGGATTTGAAAGGGGCCAAAAATGATGCTGTGTTTGCTTTCACATTGACATAGCCTGGTCTGAGAAATGGCCCCATAAAGCTTTTAAAAAGGTGTCCCTGCAGACTTCTGAAACTCTGGTGTGGAAGGGGGGGCGGGGGGTCCTTATAAAGCAGCATTGTCAAGGCATTTAGAGTTGTGGCTCCGCTCTCTGCTGTTTAACAGTGCTGTAGTTGGCAGTATTTCTCAATAGAAACAGCAGCATTCAGAGTCAGAGTCTGTAAACATGTTGCACTAAAATAATCACTTCCTTTTAGATGCAGCTTGTGTGCTGGGATTTGAAATATAACCTCACCTTATATGATAACATAGACCGTCACGTGAATAGACATTGTTGACTACCAAACCTTTTTTCCTCATGTGGTTAAGATTCGGCAACACAAGTACTTCGGGGTATAAGTATATGTGGACTTTTCTGCATTAATTAGGGATGGCTCGATACGTGCTGATACCATATTTTTCCCTATCTTAGGTAAGCAAATAGTAATCGATTTGCATGGAGCACTATGCTTATCTGAGCCAGCAAGCTCAAACTGTCAAACAAACACAACGTGACTCAGTTATGCAATAGTGCTCTTGTGATTTAAACTGGCTTTAGGGCTGATATCAAAATATATTGGGCGAGTACATCCCTCGAATGAAATCAAGACAACAATACCTCTCTGAACTGACATCCATGAGCGCCTAAACTCAACCGTATATTGCATAACTCATCCTTCACTTGCTATTAGCAATATGTGCATCGCAAGAATGGACGTAAATGATGAGCTGTTTAATAACATGGCAATGCCCATGATGCTGAATGTCTTTCCATTACACTCTTTACATGTCTGAGAGTCTATCTATGGTCAACAACACCCTATCCTTCGTATAATTATGTCCAGAAGCCATTATGCCCTGTTGTACAGGCACAGCCCAGCAAAGGAAACAAATGACCAACATAACCACTATTTATAGTCAAGCTAAGCATGGGTTGACCACGGGCTACAGGGAGATGGTTTGTTTGGATTCCAGACAGTGTTACCATGGCAAAATAGTTGAAGAGGAACACACAGTGGGAAACCCTGCTTCTGCATAACATTTTTAAAAAGGGAAATATATCATACGAAAGTAATTTAGACTTCTCTGTTTACAAAATAACAGTGTTGTGTCTTCCACTTAACACCAATATTAGTCGCTCCAGTGTAGATTGTCGTCTGGGAATTTAGGCTTCAAGATATCGCGCATGTGATTATGAGAAGGGCAGAACATAATCGGTGTCCTCAAGATTAGAATATTGTCTGTTTGGTTCAACATAACACGCCCTGAGAATATTTCTGAAGGGCAAGCGCATCTGACTCATTGGCAAAGGCAAGTCACAGGACACACAGTGGACTGAATGTCTCAAATCTTCCTTCAGTTGTGGTCAAACGGTCTCTCTTCCCCATAGCTTTTCCGGACATGTGTCGCGAGCTTGAGACCAAAAAAAGGACGCAGAAGAGGAGGAGGAGGAAAGGGAAAGAAAGACAAAAGGGTAATTCATTCAGTCGTCTGTGAAAGAGAGGAAGACTCAGTTTCCTCCGAGCATTATGAATACAAGCACAGTCGTCAATTTATAGCCATCTGCATTGGCCGGGATCCTACTTGATGCACAATAACGTAGTGTGAAGAGGGGTGTGGTAGTTAAAGAGGATCAGAGACTGCCCTGAAATCAGTCTCTTAGGTGGATAAACCGCCACACAAAGTGACACCAAGTGTGATGGAGGCTTGCAGCTCGAGCTTACACTGTTCGGGTGCAGAGATGATCCTGTACAGAAAATGATGCATTGACAGCAAAATCAACTCGGCAAGGTCCCATCTACCCACAGCTCCAGGTCAATGGAGGATGGAGAGGAGCTCTTGTTATGTTGTATTAGAACACAGGAGGTTTGTAGTACACATTCACAGCAGCCATACACGCTTTATGATTTTCTATAAGCCTGTTCATATGATTCCCACTTTGCATACCTGTTAGACAGTGTGAACACATACAACATTTAAGGAAGGGACAATGTGAGTGTAACAAGGCATGCCATTTGTACAGATAACATTCTGACAACGTGCTTTTTCCAAAGTGAAGCCTATTCTATATAGAGCTTTACTCAGCTTAGCCGGGGAACTAATGAATTCCAGGTCCAGGTACGCAGCGGCGAATACAGCTTTTGTGTGTATCATTAGAAAATGCGCCTCTCTTCCTGAAGGTAACGGCAGCAAGCTGAATTTGAACCAGAAAATCCCTAGGCAGAATTGTCTTGGCATTGTTCTCTCCTTCAGCTCTTTATCCCCATGCTCAGTGAACAATCCAACAAAAGCTCAGGTTTAAGAACCATAGAGCTCATTGCGATTTTCTTTGTTAATGCAATTGCCTGAAAGAAAAGATTCTGTTCCCCTTTTGTCAGTGTGGTGCTGAAGGCTGCTGTGCAATTAGCACAAGTCATTCACCTGCGCCTCGGCAGAAACTTTCAGATGTTTACCGTAATAGCCTCCGGCACAGCAAGATGACAATAGCAACTGTAAAGGGACATTTTAAAGAAATAAATGATGCGTAACTGTTCTTCGATTCAGTAATACAAATATATGTGCACCTTTCAGCTTCATTCACATTTTAAAATGTCTGGTATTGACGTAGTATTCATGCACCATACAGTACAAGCTGCAACAGGAGTTAAGGTCTGAGGAGTTAACAGTTATGTGATTTTACTC
>CAAKHC010001585.1:51298-77495 GCA_901007825.1 Macroramphosus scolopax
TCAGAAAGCCACTAACAAAACTAACAGCCTCTTGGCTGCAGGAGATCGCTGCTGTGCAACAATATATAATCGCAAGTCACTGTGTGTTTGGCTTTGTGCTGAGAGCGTTCATCACTGACTTTGATGAGAAGCCTTGGAACCAACACCAAATACCTCTTAGTGAAATCTCAGAAGCATGGGTGTGATGATAAAAGCTTTGCTTTCGTCCTTGCTGACAGCAAACGATTCTTTTTTTTTTTTTTCATAGTTCCAGCGTTTGTTGCAAATCTGGGATGGAAGGGTTTTAAAGGATGAGAAACCAGAGGACAAATGTACCCTTCAGTGTTTTGAAGTGTTTGAAGCATTTAATGCAACATAGACACAGGCTTCCCTTTAAAAATACACACATGTACTTGACGACTTTAAACAGTCTTGAAGAAATACTTTTCACATTGATATCTATGAATGTGAATATTTAATATCTTATTCCCCCCTCTTCTTTGTTTCTGGCTCAGTCATGTCCAACAGCCTTTCTTATTATTTGAGATTTCGCCCCAGTGGATGCTGCTGTTGATTTTGGGAGAGTATTTTTGGGCTGATGATCTCATGGGAATGTTCTAACTTTGACACATCCATGTCTCCCTTTTCTTCACTATTGCAAATATTCCAAAACATGAACAATTTCTTTGAGAGGACTGCCTTCTTCAGCGTGTACCAATGAGTTCTTCTATCTTGAGCTGTTACCACTTGGAGGATAAGTGAGTAGCTAATGGAAAGCCCCCTTTCTATATATCTCAGCTAAAACCGTTGAACAATCCATGCTGATGAAATGGGGTCTTGGAGGTGGTCCAGTTTAATTTCAGAGCGTGTGCACCAGGAAATAATTGACTTCCTCTGCGGTTTGCATTTGTTGAGGGCCCCCGGAGAGACGAGTCTGTGGCAGGTGGCCGAATTTGCATATCATTGGAAATGAAACAGCTCAAGCCTGGGAAATCCTGCACAGCAAGACTCTATATGCCCGGAAAACCTCTGCAGGGGTAATGACTGATGTCTCAGAGAGAAAATCCCTTTGAGGCCAGAGGAGCTCCTCTTCAGCCAGGAGCAGCCGGAGGACACCTGAAAATATGAAAAATCGGCCATGGACAACTTGCACTGTAACATGAGACTCAGAAAATGGCCATCTAATTGGTTTCTCCCGACTTCCTTATTGTAATTCAGTTCAGCACTTGTAGGATGAGTTCTCACAGCATCATATGGAGGAGGATCTCTGTGTTATCTCAATGTAGTAATCCATGATTCCACATTTATGCAAATAGTCAAAAACAGATTATTTCATTTTTCAGTTGGAGGATATGTGTGTGTTTTTGTAGGGTACAGGGACTATACTCTGATATGCATTTGACATGCAAGCTTACATGCTGCCTGCTTTCATCTTTTAATGCTATAACCTCTTTTCACTCCCCACAGAATCCTACTTTGGGGACAGCTTCTGCAGTATACAAGCCTTCCAAGATGTCTCCACCTTCCATCTGTCGCTACAGATCAAGACGAGCCGGAGAAGTGGACTGCTGCTCCTGGCCGCCGGCATGGAAGACTACCTGTTCATTGAACTCCTAAATGGGAAGATACAGGTGAGTAGGTAGGGGGTGGAAGTGGAAATAAGTATTTTTTTTAAAGAGAGGAGGATACTGCTAGTCAACTGTCGGTGGTAACAATAAAATAGAAATGACAAACTGGTGTTTGAAGATAGTACTGACACTCACTTTAAGTATGAAGAAACAACTTGCACATAGCAGTGTGAGCTTATGTACAGATGCAGCTCCTCATGTTGTGTTACAGTCCATGGATGATGAAATCAGATACCCAAATAGTGAGTCATTTCCTGTGTCTGGGTCACACGAGTTTAGCAACTGCCACGCTGCTTGTGGAGACCAGCGACTGGTGCTGAATCAATTCACCCATAATATGATCGATTCATTTGCACATATTTTCAGAACATTCTGACACTAGAATTGCATATTTTTGACGGGAAACCCAAGAAAACCAGAAAAACTGGGATGCGTGCCATCTTCATAACACATCTATTTTTATGATTCGATATCTTTGGCAGTATGTATTCAAATTTAATGTCCAAGCAAACCTTCTCCATTATTATGTTCTCAGTTGCCAATGAAGTTGTTTATTCTGTGCTATATCGCAGAGACATAACAGGCATTACTGACTGCATTACAAAGCTGTATCATAGATTGTGGAAGAGGGTGACCTTAAAGGTAGAGTCATTTGACTGCATGACATCTATATGACCCATGTGATGAAGAATCACTCATGAAACAGGTTGAATTCATGAGAGTTTTCTGACGTCTTCTTACGTCGTCTTACTGGAAACTGAACAACAGCCATTTGACGTTGACATTTCTGATAAGCCAATTCAAATTCAAATAGGTGAATTAAGGTAATATTACCTCTCTCCCCTTCCTCTTCTGTTAATCCTTGTGTTAGGAAATGCACTTCATAAAAGTTAAATTGCCTTATCTGTCAAACGCAGGTGTATGAATTATGTGTGATGTAATTTCATTCAGGCAAAAGTAAATTCTCTAATGCTTGGTCAACAATGTCAGAATATTTCTAGGTTGTGTTTATACGATTTAGCTCCTAAATTTTAATTTAATAAAATGAGTCAACAAATCATCCTCTCGTACTTAGTAACTAAGAGGATCTAAAGATGGTCATGAGAAAAACGGAGTGACTGAGGCTCCAGGTTGGTTGTTCGACCCATGACTCCTCTCTCAATGTGCTGTGTGCTCGCCTGCTCCCTTTGGGCGTATAGCAAAATTACAAAAAGACTAAAACAATGTTTTTATTTTCCTATAGGCTCGAATGAATTTGGGGGCTGGCGAAGTTACTCTCTCTTCATCTCAAGGTGTACAGCTGAACAACCTTCTGGACCACAAAGTCTCACTCACGCTGCAGGATGCCAAACTCACCATGAAAATTGATGATCTCTACTCAACATATGTCCCTGTGGACGACGATGGAGAGCAGCTCAACATTGACCTGGGCATTTGGCTGGGAGGAACAGGAGATCTAGATGCTCCCTACCTTAGCAATGCCATTCCACCTTTCCGGGGCTGCATAACTGAGGTCAAATTTGAGTCCCATCAATTTAATATTCTCAGCACAGCTTTTAAGCAATGCCAAGACACCAGGGAGTCCTGCAGCAGTGAGTTTGAGGCTGGTGATGGGGAGGCGACTAGTTTCAGCACTCCTGATTCCTTTGTGTCCTTCCCCACCTGGAGCGGGGCTAGCGGTGCACCCAGGGTATTGGAATTCCTGATGAAAACCACCATTGAGGATGCCCTACTGGTTTTCCACCCAGGCAGAGAGTCTGACTTCATTGCTATTGGTGTTGTGAACGGCTTCCTTAAAGGTGTGCTGGACTACGGCAAAGGATTGCAGGTGCTGGATAATACGCAGGTGCAGCTGGATGATGACCAGTGGCATAGAGTGAGGGTTCAGATCAGCCAGGATTCCTTTAACATAAATATAGATAGCCAGTCAGCCTCCCATCCTCTTGATTCTTCAGAAAAGCTGGATTTGGTTGGAAACTTGTATTTGGGGGGTATTCAGGCCAAAATGAAAGAGGTCTTCCGTGAGAGTGGGTCATTAAATCGAGCAGAGGAGCTGATGACTGCTGAATCCTTCATTGGGTGTTTCGGTGAGATCAAAGTAAATCAGAAGGATCGAAGCCTGCAGGATGCGTTGGTGACCAAAGATGTTCATGTTAAATGTGAAGGAGAGGACTATGACTACTCAAGTTACTATGACTCGGACACAACTACAACTCCTCCACCTGTTCGCTTCCAGTATGTTGATATGGACTTCACTGAACAGCACTGCTACCCAACAGAAGACATGCCGGACATATACAGAAATGTAACTAAACTTCTTGATGTCACCCCGTTGCTTGTGCCTGAAAGCGGGGAGGTTTTTCTCCACATTGACAACCTAAGCCCGACCTTTGACCTCATTGCTGCAGGGTTGCAGCAGTCTCAGATAATCTTTACCCTCAAGAATGATCCCTGGTATGGTCTGTTGGATATGAACATCATCAACCAAAGCACACAAAAGTTCACTCTCCTTGATGTCGTCAATCAGAAAATTAAGTATATGCATGATGGACATGAAAGGCACGCGGATCAAATTCAGCTAGAGGTGGTTGTTCAAGGCGGCGATAACCTCCCTGAGTGTCTGAAAACTGCACGTGATTACGTCCTACCAGTGGAAATTATTCCTGTCAATGACATACCTCAACTTCTTGGAGGAGAAATAACCATCACAGAAAACGGCAGGACTCGTTTGAGCCCGAACATTATAAAAATCATGGAGTCTGACTCCCGCTGTGCTAATTTAGTGGTGTCTGTAACTTCGGAGCCTGCAAGAGAAGTTGGCTACTTAGAAAACAGTCAGAAGCCAGGACAAACCATCAGAGAGTTCACCTGCAGGGATCTGAAAGAAGGAAATATCTATTTTGTACACAGAGGAGGAAGTTCTGCTGGAATTACCTTGGAGGTATCAGACGGACACTCAGTAAGCCACTCAGCTACCTTTAAGTTGTCTACGACGCAGCCACATATGACAATTGTTACCAACACTGGTCTTCTCTTGTCTCAAGGCAGCAATGCTTCCCTCGGCGTTCAGAATTTGGCTGTCCTCGCTCATCCTCGTACTGCAGATGTTATATATAACATTACACAACCTCTGATATTCGGGGAACTACAGATTATGACAAGTGATGGGGTGTACAAGCAGGTTACATCGTTCCAGCAATCCGATCTGGATCAAAACCGCCTTCGATACCTCAGCACAGATTCAAGTGACCAGGAAGATGTTAATGTCGAGCAAATTCAGTTCGACACACACATCGGGCAGTTCTCCCTCTGGAACAACACCTTTTTGGTCAAGATCATCCCGTCTCCGGTGAAACTTTCTGTCCTGGTCCCACTGGAGATGCAGGCTGGAGAAGAGATAACAATCGGAAGTACTGAGCTTCAAGCTGAAGTGAAAGGGAAAAACTCAGATCCACAAACTTTAAAATACATCCTCGTCAAGCCTCCAACACTGGGTAGTCTTCAGTTGTTAGACAGAGAGTTGGCTGAGGGGGATGTTTTCACTCAGAGAGACATTCTGGACGGTTCTATTAGCTACAAGGTTCGAGTGAGGAGAGCTTTGGATAGTACAGACCAGTTCCAGCTCAGAATCTTTGCAGAGGATCAGTACTCACCCCTCTACACCTTCCCAATTAATATCCTCGCCAGTGCAGAGGCTCATAATCTGACCAATGAGATGTTGGTTGTCCTACAGGGTAGTGAGCTTACTCTGAACAGCAACTATCTCTGGATGCAATCACCAAGCTCTACAGATTTTGTTTACCAGATAACACAAGAGCCAAAGAACGGGCGACTGATAAGGGACTCACCAACAGGGCAGCCAAGATTCGAGGGAGCAATTCGAGTATTTAGCAATGAAGACCTCGAACTTGACAGACTTGTTTACCAGCATGACGGTTCCAAGACAAGTACTGATGAATTCCATTTCGCAGTGATTGATCAGTCAGCAGAAAGTTCAAACAATCAGGACATTGTGAGTGGTGTTTTCAGAATATCTATCCTGCTCAAGAACGAGCATGCTCCTGTGCGGGTCGTGGATAAAGTCTTCAACGTGGTCCGCCACGGTCAGCGTCTGCTTACGACGGATTTCATCCAGTTCAAGGATGATGACTCAGGCTTTAATGACACACACATCGTCTATGCTCGTGAGGGAATCCTCTCAGGCAACATTGTCTCGACGTTGAATCCCTCGCAACCCCTTTTCCGTTTCACACAAGCGGACCTGCGAGATAAGAACATTCTCTTCATTCACCACGGGGCGGACCGGGAACGCTTCTCGCTGCAAGTGTCAGACGGCTTCCACAAGACCACGACTCTTCTTCAGATTCAGGCGGGTGAGCCGTACCTGCGAGTGGTGAACAACACAATCGTTGTCATTGACCACGGAAGCACCAAAACCCTTAACACCACCCTGTTGAGCGCCGACTCCAACATGGACATCAGAGACGACAGCGAGATCAAGTTTCAAGTGACATCACCCCCCAAGGACGGCAGGATTATCGTGAGTGGAATTGAGGCGGCGGCTTTCACTCAGGAGGACCTGAAAAAGGGTGTTGTGTCGTATGAGCATAATTACGAGAGCCTGAGTTCCAAGGAAGCTTTCAGTTTCACAGTACAGGCACGGGAACATTCTGAAGAGGGCACGTTCAGGATTAAAATATTCAAGCAAGGTTACCTCTCTGAGCCAGAGGTGATAACCAATGAGGTCATCATTTCCTACGAGGGGGAACACACCGTAATCAACATGGATCATCTCAAGGTAATGTTTACTGAATCAGTAATCCGACAGATCTTTCACATGACTCTCCCAAGCATACCACATTGTTTTTCAACCCAGTCTTTAATCTACAGTTCATTACAACCACATGAAAGCGGGGCTATATATGACTGCAAAGTTGCTGCTTTTAATCTAGTTTATATACTAAATTACAGTCTATTATGTGTGGAAAAAAGAACACAATGTATCCCCTGAGGAGCTTCATGAAGCCCACTCCTAATTTATGACTTGAGCCTGCCTGCACGTCATGTAGAAAGCAGTTAACGAGGTTTATATCGTCAGTATATTCCTTAAACAGTCTGGAGTTTTAGAACAACAAGGGATATTTCTGAGAGGAATATATTGAGTTTCAAGCTTTAATTTTATATCATTGTATACATTTTATATTTGCTGCACCGACCAGGGAAGAATCTTGACACCCAGGTAACATACTGCTAAAATATATATTGATAAAAGCCTTGACAGAAGGATCTCTGCAGGAGGCTTCTGGGACTTTATCTAAAATATCCCTTACTATGAAAGGCAAAGTGGGATAATCTGTAACATGGCGCTACCATGATGCCAATTTAATACTTTTCGCATCGTTAGTACCAATAGGAACTTAAGTCTCTGTTTTTATTCTGCTTGTTAGTAGACAAGGATTAATAAACTATTGAAACTATTTAACTACCATGTCAAATGGTGACGCCCCCAGCTTGTCAGATAGCTTTTGATATATAAGACATAACAACAAACTCTGCATAAGATTGTAGTTAGGGCGGATATGTCCAAAAAATACTGGACTTTGCAGCAGGAAATGACTAATTTATTCCCTTTTGATGAAGAACATGAGAAACTAATCATTGCAAGCTCAAGTTTTAATTTGCTGCAGTGAGTCATCACTGTGAACACTGAGCAAAGAAATAAATGCTTGAACACTTCCTGAAATCATTTTAAAAGTTATATTTCATAATGTGTCAACACTGTGGTTGATGTCTGGTTAGATTTAGGTAACCAGACATCAAGTGATTATGGTTAGGGGAAAGATCACGTTTGAGGTTGAGACTCAGAGCGCCGCTCACACAGCAATAAGACGATTTACTCTGACTGTCTCATATATGTGTCAGGGACTGTACATTGCAGTTCATAGAGAGCGTCTCACACAGGCGCAAAAGGGTGCTTTGCATATCAGTGTCAGACGCCATGTCGGTATTTGATGAGCTGGGATGAGACATGACCAGGCAGTATTTCCTAAAGAGCACCCAACTCCACATGTCAATGTTAAAGTTCACATTTACTGCACATATTTAGAATAAGTGAATTGTATGCTGAGAAGTAACAACCTTCCTTTACCTTCCTTTTTGTACCTTTGCCTTTCAGGTGGAGCAAGCCGATATTCTGCCTACAGAGATGGTGTTCACCATTATCGAGCCCCCTCGTCTGGGTCATGTGGTCAAGCTGACAAACAGCTCAGACAGCACGGCCTCCCCTGTCCTCGATTACATTCATTCCTTTACCCAGGAGGATATCGATCACGGGCGCATTCTCTATGTGTCTGCATCCATCCAGGTTGGCTCTTTTCTTTATTGTTTACCTCCTGGCATCTAATGCGCCTATGGTTCAAGGTGTATGTTTACTTTCTCCATAACTCATTTGAGTGACTGTCTCTTACAGGGCATGGACGCCTTCACCGTGGAAGTCAGTAACGGTTTTACCACAGTGGAGGACCTGCACATTTCCGTGAATATCGTGCCCCGGCTCATCCCCATCCAGACCTTCAACTTTACTGTGAAGGAAGGCCTCGCCAGGGCAATTACCGAAGAGATCGTTAACATCTCACATCCCTTCTACAGTTCAGTAAACATTGACTTTGTCGTGGAGGAGCCGCCACAGCACGGGGACATCCGCTACCCGAATGGAGAGGGACGTAATTACTTCACATGGGAAGAGGTACGTACAGCTGTGATGGACATTCATTCAGACATCAAAAACATTCACATCGACTGAGTGCTGCCCTTTCTCTCTCATCTAGATTGTTTGAACTTTCTTAAGAAATTCAAGTCATGTTTTACTCCACTGTGTGCTTTTGGCTTTCTACAAATCGGTTATTTGAGCAGGTTCACACACACCAATCCCTAAGCTTCCATTACACTTGAAAATGACGTCTGACCTGCCGACTTCACCTGCAGAAATAAGAAAATCTTAAATTCTTAAGAGATATATTTTCCTTTTGGTTCCCTCTTGTGTGGGCTGTTTTCATGGTTCCTCCTGATTTCATTGGTCCATTCTCATTCCAGGTCATTGGATAGCATCGCTTTGGTGTCTGATGCGGATGCACATTGTTGTCATGCGACACTGACAAACGTGTGTATTCTTTACCCTAAGCTAATTCTAGTTAGTTAGTTCTGTAGCTCCACCTAATCAGACCTAAAACCTACTGTTAAGATTCGGTTAGGTCTTCGATATTATATAAAGCAAGTACTTGAAACGGACGCAGTTTAAAGTCTTGACTTTCTTTCTACAAATGAGAAGGAATTTCGAGGGATAATGTTTTGCGTGGCAAGATGGTCGTATATTCAAACCCACCATCTAATAGTTGCCATGTGTGAAACACATCCACTAAAACGCAAGCTCCTTCATCTAACATCCAATGTAATTAATCAATTCTTCAAGGGCGGATGTCCATAGCCAGCGACCTAATTTCATTTGAACAAATGTTCATGTATTGTATTTATGTAACTCTTGGAACAACAACTTTCCAGGAAAGCCCAAAAAAGATTATCCACGTTTAATCCCCTCTAAATACCTCCAGGTAGTATAACATCTTCCTCTCACAACTAGTTACGGTGGTTGTCCGTGGGGATAACCACATGAAGGTGTCATCATGGAACTTTCATTTAGTGCTGTTATAGATGTTGTTTTGTACCACAAAGAGAGAGAGAGGGGGAATCCGGGAGCTGCTGCACAGCTATCTGGTCTCCCTCCATGTGGTTCAGAGGCCCCAGCTTAAGGAAAATATTAAAAATGCATGAGTAGTTACTGGTGGAAAAACCACATGCAATCTGAATGGACCACATAGTTTAGCTTGAGCTAGTAAGACACATATCCACATCTAGCCCTGGTCTGCCTCTACTCCACTTTCCGCTGCTGAACCGTTCTGGAAAAACTGACGATGCCTTTGGACCGCCTGAAGCCAAAATAAACTGGCCTGGTGTATTCCTATAATAATGTGTGATTGCGCAAGAAACCTCCTGTGTTGCTGCCAGACTCTCTCATTCTGTCTCTCAAAGGGCCAGTGTGCAAGTCCAAAATGCAGAGTGCATTTCCCAAATTATACATTCATGATGGGGCGGCAAAAAATGGGCATTCATATCATCATATGTCACCATGGAAACGTCCCTCAAATCTTTGACTTCTTTATGCTGCTTCATCTTTAAGTGTCATACTCAGAGAGTGAAAACACAGTCGGTTCTTCCAAATCAGTACCATATTGAAGAATAAATAAAAAAAAGTCTATGCAGCATTTAAACCAAACTGTAATTGTTCCAAGATGAAAGTCAGATGTGAGTTTACTCTTAGTGTATTGCCCTAAGTTCAAGGCTGTTTCAGGCTCTACTGGGCACCGCTGCCTCTGGGACTGGACACTGGACATACTGGTGTGTCTGTGTGTTTCAAAACTGTAAAGTATACTCCAGACAAACGCAGAATGTAGTATGTACTGCATAGTAGTAAGTATTATGAAAGCCAGTTTCCAGTGAACTTCAAAAGAAACGTCATCGCATCTGTACCAATAATATTTCATCGTTTTATTTAAAGCATTGCATCTTCTCCCTGTGGAGAGAGGCGCTGTGTGTATTTACACACAAGGCACAGCGGTGTAACGTCATTGATTAGTTTTATTTCCCGTCATTGGATCTGACCGAATCCGACAGAAAATAATTCTACACATCGATAAAGGTCACAGACACAGATCAGGCGCATAATGTTAAAATTACAGCATCCGTCCGTCCTCTGAGCTCTCTAAAACCTCCCACCTTCCTAGTGGGATATTCCCAGTTTGACAGACGATCATTGTTTTCTCCCAACTCAGAGGTTGGAACTTTCTCACTTCCAAGTTGAATAAATCTCCACTGGTTCCAGTGTTTTGTATTGTGGGATTCAGTGGGCGATTTAGACTGGTTGGACTCAAACTGGAGATATTTCCAGAATTCGTATTTGTATTCGTATTTTTGCCTTACTGCATGTAACATGCTATATCTTAGAATAAATAAGTAGGCTGGTACACGGAGGCTGAGCTACTTCTATCGAAGTAAAAATAAATAACGCAGCACGTATCACATGTTGGCACACACATCAGTCTTTCTCAGAGCAAACTTGATGGCAACATGTCCAACTACCAACTGTTTGTTGTCTCAGCCAGCAGGCTGATTGTCTCGCTGACTTTCCCCCCCGATCATAATGATGGGGGTTGTTATTCCAGAAGGATGCCAGTCATATGGGATCCATTTGGCACTTCCTGCTCCCTGAAGCAGGTCCTCCCATCACAGCAGTTCACTGGCTTTTATTTAGACACATTTTACAACTGTCGTCTTAAGAGGGGGGCGACACAGTAATTTATTTCAAAAGGCCGATTATTTGATCTAGATAGAACTAAAGGTACAAGTATACAGCTTGCCAGGTGCTGAGATCCCTCTTTTGTATGCATCGAGTCAACAGACTTGGATGTGGCCCTGCCACAGGTGCTGTTTTCAATCAAGCCCGCTTGACACTGGATGAGTGATTCCGTTTTGCAAGGTTTCATCCCACAGAGGAGATTCTGCTCGTCCCTCTCGCTGCCAGACTCCAAGACTGATTACGGCTTTTGTCTCAAAGCTCTGAAAAGATATACCATCTGCATAGAACCACACAAGCAACACTGTGTACTGTACAAAGATAGAGTTTATCGTCTTTTCCCACCTTCGAAAAACAGACCTACACAATTAAGCTAATTCATGGGCCTCTGTTAAAAAGTGAAGTTATAACTTTTGAGAGATTTTGTGTTTGTATTTGTGATAATATTGTGTTGTATTGTTGTTAATATTATAAAAAAAAGGTGCATGCTTACTGTATATCTGTCTGAATATGTGACTATTTACCTTATTCTAAATAGGAATATTTCCATGAGTTCATTATAGAAATTTCATTCCTATTCCCATTTACGTGCAGAACATTTCTAATGACACACGCCCACATTACAATCAGAGTTTTTTACAGCAATACAAGCCAATGGGTTCAGACATACAACACTATTACAAAGCTTTTCTTCCTGTGTACTGATATCAGACAGATATATTTCACATGCTCTCACTGTCAGCTGTAAATTCTAAAACTACATTCTATTACGTTGAAACTGTCTATAAAAAATCCTACTGATCACCCACATATTTTAGTAACTATGTACAAGACATTGTCAGTGGAGTTTAATCAGGTTGACCAGGAAACGATTGCTTCAGGGTTTCCAAAAAAAAGTACCATTTTTTTATTTGAGCGTGCAAAGAGAAACTGTCACTGTGTAAAGTTTCATTCCACCTTTTACACTTGCTCAGTCTCTCCCTATTCTGTGATGTTTCCTCCCAGTCAAGTCTGATTCCGAATTGAGTGACAACTGGATCCTTTTTTGTCTTCTGCAGATAAAGCTCGGACACATCTACTATATGCATGACAGCACAGAGAGCACACAGGACAGTTTTACACTCTCTGCCTCAGCTTATGAGATTGAGCGCCGGAGCCTCCCTGTCACCATCTCTGTGACTGTCATTCCAGTCAACGATGAGCCACCAAAACTGACACGTAACACAGGACTGGAGGTAATGATTTGAGGTTCTTTTTTTGAATGTTGATTTGCTGTTGTACTTTTCTGGAAGAATACTCAACAGCAAAAGGCTCAGAGTTGCTGTTGAGGGAATATCTGACGGATAAGATTTCAAGGTGACCACAGATGTATTCTGTGTAGAGGAGGAACATACAAACTTTTTATTTGGACCCTTCAAACAAAAAAAAACTTGCTTCCCTACAGATAAATTTCAGCTCCGGTGTTCCACTTATTTCAAGTCATTTCTTGTTGTTTTCACTCATGCAATATGCACCGCCTGACAACTGAGTGATTGACGGGCTGTTCAAGCATTCCCACCTGCACCAGAGTTTCCATGATTTGTCTGATGCCCAAATCTCACACATGGAAAAAGCACAGCTTCAATAGTTGATGAGAATCTGACATGTTGAAAAGAGGTCAGTTTAAAAAAAAACTGCCTCAATGTGCTTCAGTATTTCAATACTGAACTCTATTACTCAATTTGTTTTATTTTTTGACAAAAGTTTGAATATGATGGCGGCTATATTTGGCAGTAAGGTGTAAAAGTAAGTAAAAAAGGTGCCATGATGCTATGAACTAGAGTTGATCTTATCTATACTGGCTTATTTCAGCTACATCTAGAGTCCACAAGCTGTATGAACTAAAACAGTTTCCAGTCCAATAAAGGCAGATCTTTCTGTACTGAAGGATAAAGACCTCTCAGTCATCAGTGCAGCAGTGGCCTTCACAGCATGTTTGTTTTATAAAAATGAAATAGCATATTCTTAATATGAATACTCCAAATGTGCTGGATGACTCATTTAAGTCACATAAGAGAACAGTGACTCACTAATTGCACCCTTCAGTGCCAGAACTGCAGGTAAACTCTGTCTGTATGCGTTTCAATGCAGCACCAAATTTGCTGATATCTCAGGTTGCACTAGAGCAGACAATAAGAGAGGGTACACAGTGCCTGAACCCATCTTCAATGTATGCTTGACTCTATGTATTAAACAGCCAGGTTTGATGAAACTGTCACCTTTTAAAAACATGTCAAATTTGACATATTTCTACACTTTGCTGCTGTAACGCTGCAAATGTCCCCATTGTGGGATGAATAAAGGATTATCTTATCTTATCTATGATTTTATCTAATATATATCACTCTAACTTGAGAGTATTTTAGAAACAGTTTCAGTCAACTATAATAAGTGAGCTTGCTCTACTACACTTGACATTTCATTTTGGATAGATCACACCCTTTTTTCAAGATATCGCCAAATCTCTCCATGGCGACTGTTTCCTTTTGTTGACTTAAACAAAAGATATTTACTTGGAATCCAGTTTCAGTGTTAGGGAAAACACTGCTTTACGTCTGTAAAGAAGGAAAAAGTTTAGAAGACGTAGATTCTACTGTAAGAGTAGGCAGGCAATTGGAAAAAGCCAGAAGTAATCAGCTCACAGAACTGGAAACCAAGTGTGTCATTCAGCCCTCCTTGCTCTGCCTGCGGCTCCACGTCTCCCTGGCAACCCGTATTTTTGGAAAACCAAGATGGTTGACGAGACCGCGGCTTGTGAGTGAGAGCTTCATCCAGTCCCTGCCTCTTTCGCTGCGGCTGCAGAATGTCACATAATAATATGTAGATGTTTCTCCGCTGGCCCGGCGGCACTTAGATTGATTTAGAGGAGGAAGTGTGTGTGTAGTGACCTCTGCAGCAGATGATCAGACATGATGACTAGCGTGGCCAGGATGAGGCTCTGTTCAAGCTCACCATTGATTCTTTTGGCCCAGGCCAGAGGATACAGCTGGTCTTGATTAGGATTTACTCAGCAACTCTGTCTGATCCCACTTGACTTTACTACATATCAGATCTATCTATCTAATACTTAGACAGTGTTGTGTTCACAACCAGTTTTTGCTGAACACTACTGGACGTAGATTTGAATACTAAATGAAGTATGTATCTACTTCTCACCCTAAAGTGCTTATTGCCAGACAGCTGTTGTTATCGTTGTATATGTATTCATTTCTGGTGCCATTGTGTTACTTTGTGGTGCATTTTCAGATTAGGTCACTGACGTTTCAGTGAAAGATGCCATCTAGTGGCCGAAGTTATTACTACAACAGTATCGTAAGAAGTCAGATGGCGTGTGCTAACTTCCTTAGCGTGAGCTAGTGGGTGAAATCAACTGATCACAAGCTTTGGGTGGTTAATAAAACAACATTATTGGGATGAAATTGGTTTCATGATCTCAATATACATAAATTAACCACGATTGTCCCCTAACCTTGAGAAAAGTGTCTATATGAACCTATCTAACCCTAACCAGACATTTAACCAGTTTTGGCACATGCTAAAACATCATTTTTAAAGCGGTAGCAAAGAAATCGACCTTCTCTGCTGTATAGGAGGGGTGGTTATGTTTCATATATGAAGGTTTATATATTCGTTTGGGTTGAAGGAGAGTCACTGTAAACAAACTGAAGTCTCAGGGAGATTCAGTCCCAACGTTTTGGCACCGACATTGAAATATTTCTCAAAGTTAATAATTTAATTAGCATATTTTATCTGTTGCTTCCTGTCAGCAGATAGTTTCTAAATCTGTCAGCTTCAGCTCTGTTAGTGCTGGTGGAAGAATAGTGATAAGGGATTTTAATACTTGCCTGCAGCTGTGGTCATCAGTGATGGGTGTGTGTGGCTTTATTATCACACCAGAAATGCATGCCTCCTCTCATTTGGTCATGGACAGACATTAAAGGAGGTTGTGAATTAGAAAAATAATGAGTAATTGTTACATGAATATTAAGTAGATATGAATAGCTTGAACACAACCCAATAACATAAAGTCTTTTTCTACATATGTGCACTACATGGTTGCCATATAGAATAAATGAACTGCTGAATATAACTTACTCCCAGTGAGTGACACCTGAAGCATTAATATCCATGACTGCGGCTTCTCTCCTCTTCCTCCTGCCTGAGGTTTCTTTCTCCTGAGACTGGTGGGAACAGTCTTTATCTATCTAATATCTATCCTCCTATCAGCCTTCCTGCCGCTGCCTCTCTCACTGCACTCATAGCACAGTCATGCAGTCATGTTTGCAGGATAATGCAGCTATCTAAATACTTTTTCTTTGAACGCCTGCCTAATCCCCCTTGCAATGTATGGAGATGGCCGGTGAGTGATAGATGAAGTACGGTTCTTTTTGTTTTATCCATAAAAAGGCAAAATCAGATATAGAGACTGCGTCAGGTATTTGGGGAGGTAACGCACCACTGGCTTGTTCCCTTCATGGCCATAGTGTACTGCAGCCTTCACACTATGGCCATGCATTTGTCATCATTTAATGCAGTTTTTATATCTTTATCCCTTATCCCTAATATAATTATTGATTCAGACAGGGGTACCCTATATCTAGCCAGCATTGATGTCTGAGCAGTTTGGGATACAGCAGTACTCTGTTGTGTCCTCAGAAAAACTAACTACCGCAGTCTCTCATGACCGCCTGCAAAGGAAATATCAGCCATTGTGTCTGATTAAATTGGATTTACAGTCCATCCTCTTTAGTGTTAAATGCATTAATCATTATATAAACCATTCATGTGCAAACCCATTTTCAGATTACCTGCCCCAGATTGCCTGGCGCCTTGCTGGGGTGTGCAGTGTGCTGATGTTGCCCTCTAGTGTCAAGACTTGTTAACTGCATGTTACAAAACAAGTCCATGTAAACTGGCACAGACAATAACTTGTGATGTGACCTAATTTGAAGATTGACACCTTTTTGGTTCTGTTTGTCACAGCACGAATGTCTTTCTGATGCCTTTTATTCCAGTTAATGTGTGTAATCCTGCATTCTAGCATATTCTACGTATACTCTGCTGTATACATATTGATCATAATCCTCCTCAGCATGGAAATTACAGGCCAGTGAAATAACCAACTGAAACTCACTCAAACTCAAACTTTCACTCCAGCTACTCCTTAAAACTGTATCGTCATTTTTTTTAATTATTGTTATAATGGATACTTAAATATCCAATTATTTGTATGATGATTGTAGAATTACATTTCCTTGTTAAAAATAGGATTTAAGCCGTAGTGCAGCTGATGGTTAATATGAATCAAACTACTAAACATTCCTAGTAGACAGAATATCCCTTTAACTCCAAAGAGGAGAGGGAAATAATTACAAGGAGAATAGTGAGTTGCTTCTTCAGAAACTTCTATTTTATCTGACACGTTTACTGACTTGACACTTGGATTTCCTCATGTTCCTACAAGCTTAGGGCTGGTTGGTGCACGAGGTTCATCAGCTTAGCGATAGCCTGGGAAACACTGCTTTTTTTTATTTTTTGCTCCATATACCTGGAACGAATTGCAGCGTAGCCTAGAGATTAAAACCTGGCTGCGGTGGGCCTTTTCAAGAATCGGAGGGAAAGCTTGATTGACTTTGCTAATCTTGTGAGGATGCTACAGTTGGCAGCTAATTTGATAGAGTCACCGTAAACAAACCGAAGTCTCAGGAGATTCAGTCCCCAACATTTTGGCAGTGACATTGAAATATTTCTCAAAGTTAATATTTTAATTAGCATATTATCTGTTGCTTCCTGTCAGGAGATAGTTTCTAAATCTGTGAGCCTCGGCTCTGTTAGTGCCGGTGGAAGAATAATGAAAAGATAATGTAATGCTTGCCTGCAGCTGTGGTCATCAATGATGAAGCATTGGTTAGGTGGGTGGCATTATTATCAGCTGAGTCATCTCGGAACAGGCAACCACAAGGACTCTCATTTATCTTTTTATAACGGAGGGTTAAAACACAGGGAAAGGAAAGTATAGAGCAGCGGTCTGACAGTATTAATGGTGTATGGGCGGCAGTGGGTGTTCTTGAACAGATCCACCTCCTCTCCCACTAGCAGCAACAAAGTCCAGATGTTTTTTGTCTGGGTTCAGTCTCCACTCCTCCTCCGGAGACATGGCCCTGGACAAGCTATCATCCTCTGCATGCATTCTCTGTCAGGTTATGTTTATACCGACAGGTGTCAAATATCACAAAATATCTTAAAGAAATCGTCTTTGAAAAACGTCTGCAGCTTTTTCATCCAGCCGTCAGTCTACCATTGTAATACTCATTCTGTTTGACCAATGCACGTTTAGGTAATATTATTTGCAGAGATGTGTTGATTAACAGCCGGACTAGTAGATCTCCATCTCTTTATTTTCCAGGAAGCAATTCTGCAGACTTCGTGCCACATCCAACCTAAGGCCACAATGTGTTAATTGATGGTATGACGTTAATGGCATGTTAATACCAATCAAAGTGAATGCTTGACTGTTGTTTTAATTGGTTTCGCAACAGGAACTCAAGAGGTCTCGTTGAAAGATTCATTCGTTTATCACATAAAGACGCTGTTGGATGTGACAGAACGTGTTAGCTTACTTTGGAATGACCTCCTCTGTCACTTTATACTGATCAAATAAAAAGCATCGCTGCAGAATTTTGTGCTATGAACATGAACATTACTGTTGATATCACATCACCTCAAACTGCTTTGCTGTCTGCCAGAATAATCAGCCGCAAAGACTCAATCTACCATCAGAAAGAACAAATAGGTTTCAGTAGTGGCCTGATCGGTGTCATGGTGATGGAGCTTTGATGGAGTACTCAGCTGAATGGGATGTTATGAGCACAGCAACTAAATCATACACTTCACAACACATTCCTCATAGTCTAGATGGGTGTGAGGTAACAGTAATGGCATAGAAGATGGAAAGAGACCTTAAAAGTTTAAAGAAGAAGGAACAGGAGCTATTAAGGGTTTATATTTTAGTGAGTTATGGCATTTTTCTCAGAGCAAAAACATTCCCAACACAAATGGAACTGTACAGATCTGTGTTTCAATGACATCAAGGATACTAAAAGCAATATTTGCTCCCCTCAGCTTTTTAGTTTCAGCCTATTAAATCGAAACCGTAATCCCGAAGAATTTATCGTTCTCAAAAAGCTGTTCTTGTACTTCAGTGTATATACATGTGTGTCATACACCTATGTATGTGCCATAGAGCATAAATTAACCGCTTGAAATAACTCACTCCCAGTGAGTGACACCTGAAGCATTAATATCAATGACTGAGGCTTTTCTCCTCTTCCTCCTGCCTTTCTCCTGAGACAGGCGGGAGCAGGGAGGCATCAGAGGGCGAATGGCTTTTCAGATCGATATTTCCCTCTTGCTGCAGGGCACCCTCTGCTCACTCTCCCAACCGATTGCAGCTATTTAAGAATGTCTTTCTGGGGATCTGGCCCATTTCTTTCAATTAATGCTCCTTTCAGCCAGCCGACCATTAGAAGTCAATTAAAGCCCCTCCAACCAGGGAGAGTCATTCGGCCCGCACTGCTGTGCTCCATCTTCTGATAACACGACGGTCTAGACTGCCACAGAGAAATAATTAACCTTTTAAATTGTTACTTTGGAGGTGGCTGTTTGCAGAATTCGCTTAGTCTGTTTTTGATAACTTTTTATGGTTATTTGAGTATTTATTTAGTTGGTTACCCTTTTGTTAGGTTCTATTTGATTTGTTTCTATCTATCTATCTATCTATCTATACATTGAATAACAGCATCATATTGTCTTCACACAGTAAATCGAGCAATCTCTCTCTCTCTCTCTCTCTCTCTCTCTCTCTCTCTCTCTCTCTCTCTCTCTCTCTCTCTCTCTCTCTCTCTCTCTCTCTCTCTCTCTCTCTCTCTCTCTCTCTCTCGCATGCTCTTTCTCTTTATTTCAAAGGTACTTGCAGGTGAGGAAGCGGATATCACCTCCAGCATGTTGAACACTGACGATGCCGATACCGCTGCAGAGGAATTACTTTACAACGTTGAGGCGCCGGTGAACGGGATGGTGGCGCTGAAAGAGACGCCCGAGGAGGCCATCTTTAACTTCACACAGGCTCACATAAACAAAGGGGAGGTCATCTTCATCCACGAGGGTGAGGCCGCTCGCCTGAGAGTGAAAACAGTTACTGTGAATATAACCTGACATGTGAAATCTCCATCTGATGATTTGAAATGGTTTTATTCTAATAAGTATGTTGTTTATTCATCTGTAGCAAATATCGACCTCTGTCTGAAACGCCTGGTATTACAACCACATTATTGATGAAGTAATCAGTTAGTCACTACTATTGATCAACAACCCACATGAACCTCCACAGATGTACTATGGCCGTCACGGGGTAGTGGAAGAAAGCACTTGAGAGTATATTTGGCCCTTTATCATACCAGATACAGTATGTGAAGGGGATGTTAGTCAATTACATTTTATAATTGAAGTAACAAATAGTCGTGTCAAGCAGTAATTCGGTGACCAATGAGTCATTACAAAACTCTTCTCTCCCTCCAGGTGAAGAGTCTGGTGGTTTCAGGTTTACTGTGACAGACGGAGAACACACATCTCCTCTCTACCAATTTGTCGTCACAGCCAGACCTCTCACTATCACCATGGTAACACGGGAGGAGCTCATGGTGTTTCCAGGTAAGATGTCAAACTTCTTCATATTTTAAGTCGGGGAGACAGCAGGGTTGAACGGATGGCATCAGTGCGGAGCGTGATTACTACAATATGTCTAATTAATTATTCATTTCATAGCTGTGTTCCATTTAACGTTTGTATTGGATATTTGAAATAAAGAAGTGTCACAACTTCTACAGAGAAAACTTTTTGGAGTGGAAAATATATCATGAACAATTCGTCATGTTATTAAAGATGAGTTGTGACCTTTGTTAAAGCTTTTGCAATGAAACTTGCACCATCATGAGACTCTTCTGCGTGGCAATGTGCAAGATTATATAGACTCTTCTCTGTGTTTCGACAGGAACAAGGCAGCCCATCACAAGTGCTAATCTGGGAGCTGTAACCAATGAGGATGGAAATGAGATAAGCTACTCTCTCATCCACTCTCCTCGTTTGGGAAGACTCATCCTGGCCACTGACAACAACCAGTATGAAGAAATTACCAGCTTCTCTCAAACACAGGTGATTATTTTTCTCTTTTTTGTTTTTGTGGAAATTGCTATTGACTTCACTTCAGCAACTTTTGTCAAATGTCTAACAGGGGATCACCAAGTTGTGATGAAAGGAGGATTATCCATGAAACTAGAATTATGTCTTCTCATATATCTGCCTTATATAATACGCAGCAGATGGCTCAATCGCCTTCAGCGGCTATGACTGATAAGTGATACAGAACTTCTATTAATAGGAATGTTAAACCAGAAACCGAGGATGATTTTTGTAACTTAAAGTGCCCAATTAATGGAAGACATTATTGGAGAAAAATCCCATTAAAAGATCCTCTTTCCTTTGGTTGTCACTGAACATTTGAATCCAAATACTATTAATGGCCTTCAGCTTTAATGAATGCTATTATTGCTATTATCATTAAACGGAAAAACAGAAAGGAAAACTTGACTGTGGAGTTTAAAATCATAGCAAAGAGTCTAATGAATAATGTGCGTGTGCACAGCAGGCCCAGTGCGTATCTTACTCTGCTCGTGTCTGCATGTGATCTGTTCTGTCATTGCAGACAGTCGACTGTGCTCGGATAAGTATGAGAACAAATTCTTCCCTTGCATACAGTTCCTTTGATTAATGAAATCTAACAGTAAAATCGTGCCGGAATCTTGATTTGACGATTTGAGATATTCAGCGGTGTGTTTTTGTGCGCGCATGCACGATCTTACACGTGTGTGTGTGTGTGTGTTGGTGCATGTGTGTGGGGAAGGAACGAGCTGAGTTCCGGACACTGTGACCTCAGAAAATAAACAAATTCCATCACTTTCCAGGTCCCAAACCCGTATTCTAATTCAGCCAAGCCAAACCAGCACGCAAGCAATTCCAGCTGTCGTATTACTTTGATTCCTAAAACCAGTCAACTGGCAAAAAGTGCAGTTAAACATTTGGGCATACTGAAATATCTCAGGTCAAAACAAATGATCACCAAGTAACTAAATATGAATAAAGAGCTATATTATAGGGATTTAGTTTCCTTGCTCAGTTCCACAAAACATACCTGGAATGGAAATATATATATCTGATATCAGTTCTAGTTGATGGCCCAGAAAAAGGCCATGTCAGCAAGTGATTTAATGAATAAAAAAAGAATATATTTATCCTGGCTGCCATTCTGTAGAACATGCAAAGGGGCAATTTGTGACTTTAGCATGCATTTCATTTCACCGAGCTCACCATTGCCTCGTTCTGTCTCCACAGCTGGAGTCCGGAGCAGTCTACTACGAGCACCAGATACCTGAGGAGCCTTTTTGGGTTGTGAGGGACTCCATAGATCTCATTCTGTCATCCCAACCAGCCCCGGACGTCCGTCACGTCCTGCCGATCACCATCTCTTACTACGCTACACACAGCAACATTTCCTCACAGCTGTGGAAGAACAAAGGTAAACACAGTGATGACGGGGGGACGCAATTTCTGTAATTACTGTAATTCTTTACTTCCTGAACACATGCAAAGGTGTAAAGGCATTTAACACCACTTCTTTTAACACTGCTGAAAACAAACTTGTCTGCCTCATCTGTCTCCTAATAGGCCGACCGCCTGAAATAGCTCTGCTGCATAACTGAATAGAGGCTGGGGAGAGATAAACTGGATATAAAAGTATCTTTGAAAACTGAAAATTTATTTTGTGTTGCACTCAGGTCTGGAAATCGTACAAGGCCAGAGGAAAACTATTGATGATTCAATTCTTAATGCTTCCAACCTTCTGGCCAGCCTTCCTGAGTCTGAGAGAGGTGAAGTGGATGTGCTGTTTGAGATTAAACAGTTCCCGGACCATGGACGCATCACTCTGGGGGGTCAGGACCTGCCCCGGGATGCCCCGTACTTCATGCAGGAGGATCTAACTCAGGGGGAGCTAGAGTATCTCCATGATGATTCAGGGGCCTCCTCTGACACCTTCTCTTTCAGAGCCCGTCTGAAGCCCCAAGCTCGTGCTGTCGCCTCCCCTGCCGAATCTGTAGTCCTTGAAGAGATCTTTAACATCTCTATCAAACGGCGGGGCTCCGACCCCCCTGAGCTCGTCACCATAGACTTGCTACTGGAGGTTCTGCAAGGCTCGATGACCATCTTGACCCAGAAGCATCTTAACACACAAGATGAAGACAGTCCCCCAGATGAGGTGCACTTCAAGGTAACCAAAGCCCCCAGAAATGGGCAGCTGGTCAACTCACACACAAATGACACCATTTCTGAGTTTACACAAGAGATGGTCAATCGTGGGCAGGTGGGCTTCTACAGCGACGGCAGCCTTGAAGGCGGCTTCGTGGAATTCATCGTTTCAGATGGGGAGCATCAAACGGAGCCAAACACACTCCACATCGGAGTTCTAGCTCGCACCCTTTTGCTGGACAAAGCCCCTGAGATCAAGGTGAAGCAAGGGGACGATGAGACTCTGGTGACTGAAGAGATGTTGAGAGCATCTACAGGAGGCCCTGTTGAGGAAGATGTACTTTACAAGATCACAAGTGTTCCAAAGTATGCGGCTGTCATGGTAGACCGGCAGCCCACGTCCGCCTTCACCCAGAAGCAGATCAAAGAAGGCAGAGTTAGTGTCCGTTTTGTAAAGTCAACTTCACCCCGAGACAGTGTTGCATTCGTAGCTCGCAGCCGGGCTGCTAATGTGTCGTCTGTACTCAACATCACAGTCCAGCCTCTGGCCAACATAGCTCAAGATCCTCTCTTACCCCAAGGTTCTCTCGTCCAACTCGACAGGCAGCTTCTCGATGCAACTCCCCTAGCGAACAAGACTAGGACCTCCCCCACATTTACTGTTATTCAACAGCCTCAAGGGGCTCGATTTGTGAGGTCCGAAGGTCCTGGTGCCGGGCAGCCAGTTAACTCGTTCAGCCAGCGTGACCTGGACGAGGGTCGTATAGCCATGGAAATCCCCAGTAGCTCCTCTGGATCCCAAGGTGGTGTTACTCAAGATGAGGCTCGCTTCCTGCTCAAAGCCCATGGGGTTCCTCCAGCAGAATGCGTGCTTTCCTTTAAGACCGGCCCCTACAATGCCTCTGGGTTTTATCCTGCCACTCTACTGAGGGTTCCCTCAGAAGCCCCGACAAAGGCTTCACCTGGGTTCCCCCATGCCACCCCTGCAAGCCCCCACTTGAGGGGCAACAAGGACTTGTCCTACGGAGACGCCTCAACCACAGCCTCTTCCGGCACGGGCTCCCACAACAATCCTGTGGTTTCTCGGCGCAGCAACTTCTGGTCTATTCTCATCCCCATCCTGGTCATTCTGCTGCTCTTGCTCCTGGCAGCCATGTTGGCTTACTACCTGATTCGCAAAAACAAAACAGGCAAGCACAACGTCCAGACAGCAGCGACAAAGCCCAAAAACGGAGAGGTGGCCAGCGCAGAAACCTTTCGGAAAACGGACCCAGCCAATAACATCCCCATGTCCAACATGGACGCCAAAGACGCAGATCCAGAGTTGTTGCAACACTGTCGGACAACGAATCCGGCTATGAAAAAGAACCAGTACTGGGTTTGAGACCCGGGACACAGAGAGAGGTGGATCCTCCAGATCTCGGAGCCCGCCTCATCAAATCATTCCTCTCAGTATTAAAGACCTCTGGCCACAGCCTTTTGATTGTTTTCTATCTCCACCAGCTACTTACTTATCTCAACATAACTGTGGACAGATTCTCAGGCAACAAAACACTGAATACTTATTGGCAAAGAAACAGGCAGTTCCTTTTCTCAGAGGGCCTCAACGCCGTGTCTATTTATTTTTATCATTCCTTTTTTGCCAAAAGGCTCAAGTGTTAGACATAAACATGCTATGTGTTTGCAAAAGTAAAGTATTTTGGGGTGCTCTGTCATTGTCGTATGATATTATAGGCCAATATAATTGATTTGGGTGGAGAGGTGATTTAAAGTTTTGGTTGGTTTATGGTTCATCAAGAGAGCTGAAAGTGTACATAGATGATGAGGTAAACAAATGCTGTCTTATACCAGAGGAGGTAAATCTGCCTCTTTGTGTTTTCTGTTTATACTTTTTAAGGTACAATTGTCGTTTCTTTCTCAGGGCTAAATTCAGTTTGTCATTTTCAGTAGTTTTGAATTTTGTAGTAGAAGTGGATTTTTAATACTGAAAACTAACCTTTGAAACTGAAATGCTTGTTAGAGGTTTGATTGAATTTAGCTGAGAGCGTTATTATTATCTGTGTGAGGAGATTATTTCTGCGTGCGTGATAATATTCACTGGACTGGGACGGCACAGTGTGCACACAGTACACGATCGGTAGACAACCGGACGTTAGTTGGTAACAACGGCCTTTAACACGTCTTTGACAGGTTGGATGAGATGATCTTAAACATGGATGTAGCCGGTCTCCACGTCTGTAACTAAGCTGATTGGTGCAGGGGTGGATTAGGATTTAAAATGCTCCATTGGTTAGCTGTCATAGTTTACAAGAAGATAATAGTGACTTGATGCTGTTTCAGTTTGTTTCTTTAAAGCTGCCATTCCTAAAAGGCCTAAATGAAACAGAGGAAGACATATTTTTTGTGGATTTGTTGTGTATGTTGAAATTATGAAGAATCTTACTGTCAGAATCGTCCCTTTTCACGGAAGTCATTTCAACTTAAACACAGGAGCATTTACTAATATTACGTATGGCCCTGTTCCATTTAGACATATATACTGTACATAAACATTGGCCATTCTATGTCAAAGCTTACGCCACATTGGATCCTGTAAAGCGGCTGCACAGTTCAGGAGGAAGAATTAACGTCCCGTAACTGTAAGGTTACCGATTTGATCCCCGGCACCCCCTCGGCTGTGTCAACGCTCTCCTGAGTAAGACACTGAGCCCCTGATTCCACCTGATGCCTTTTCATCGGAGTTTGAACGTGTTCACAGCTTGGTACCTCTCATAACAGCCACACATGTGCCCACAGAGCGAGCACCAGTGAATCCAGCAGCACTGCAAAGGGCTTTGATTTCCATTTTAGGTGCTGTATAAATGCAACATTTACTATCTTTAACAAATAGAAGTGATCAGAGAGATTTTTCTGGATGAAAAGCTGTATAACATTTACATTTCTCAACCAAATACAGATTTGTCACTCAGAATGTCTGAAGTTAGACCGTAAACATGTTAAACCCTCGAGACAGGAGAGGAGTTGGTAACCAATGTTACATATTACAGATGTGGTGGAAAATAACTCACGTAAAATGTTTGTCGTGGATTTGGCTCGGCTAAAGTACAATAACAAACAGGCTAAAGAGTGTAGAATATAAGTGAAATATACTCCAGTGAAGTGAGATGTTGTAGAAGCATAGTTATTTGTGGACTGGAGCATCTGGAGCATCTGGAGCCAGATTTGAGGAATATGAAGGACAACACACACAGTGCACCATCGTCTTCACGGGGACTTAGTTGTCCATATATTAATAAATATAGAACATAATGAGGACTGACTATTGCAATATGTATTCTTCATGCTCTACTGCTGTACTATGCTGTATATTGCTGTACTTTATAATATATTATATACCATACTCTGCTCTTATATATTTTAACTGAGCCAAATCCGTGGTTGACAAACACAAGTTTCGACAATTCCTGATGACAATTACTTATTTCCCACCACATAATTAATTCTGTTCATGTAATTAACGTTGACACACACTCCGTAGACGTAGATGATAAACCCTCAAGTATGAAAAATAAATAATAGACCGAGAAAGGTAAACTTTATAATCAGTTTTTCTCAGACAAAACGCAGCTCAATTCTATTTGTTCCGTCGGCAGTCAGAGTCGACCCGTCGAGCCGAAGCAGTCGATGCGACGTCTACGTATGTGCAGTATAAATCAACGGGGCCGGCGCCCTGCTGTTGTGCATCCTGTGTTGTCAAAATGACTTCGGTTAAGAGGGCCTCTTGTTC
>CAAKHC010001587.1:1065-22577 GCA_901007825.1 Macroramphosus scolopax
ATGGTACTGTTGCATTGTTCATAAAGACTGTGAAGCCGAGTTCATCCTGCCAGATGAGTACCACTATAAACTAGAGGCATATTAGCAGTACAGATGTTGCTGCTGAATCTAATTGACCAAATGTTTGTGTGCCTGTCAGGGAAATACTGCTCGCCTCTGTGACTATCTCCAGTAGCCCGGAGTAACAATTAGGGAGCTAAAGTAATGTAGGTCTCATTAGTGGGAAAGGAGAGGAGACTTGAGGCCGGACTCGCGAGCTGCCAGTGATCTCATGCTTCGGTCAGGCTTGTTAGACACTGGGTGTTTTTTTGCCTGTGGTGCAAGTCTTCTCCAGAAAAAAGTGGATTTGGGTATTATTGTTACGAGTTTTCTGTTTTGTGAAATATACTACAGACTCAGTGAAACATCACAAACACACACCACACGCCTTTCCTATATTTCTGAAACCCATTTACATTCTTTGTGTTCAAAAATAAATACGATGTTGTAAATTCAACAAAAACTTTATGGAGATACGATATGACCTCATAAACAGATTGATGTTCCCTGAATACCTGCTACACACAGGCACGCACGCACGCACGCACGCACACACACACATTAGTTCTCTCTCATCATGCAACAGAAAAGACCAGAATGGGTCTTTGATGAGTAGGTGATGGAGTTAGAGATGCTGTAATGAAGTTTCATCTGGCTGTAAGAGCAGGAAGGGAACATCTCTAAGGTACAGTATGATGTTATCATGTGGCCTAATGGAGTCACTCACAGGGTTCTACCAGTCTGCGATGGCCCTCATGGTCTCATCTGAGTGTCTTTACATTGATTTTCTGGTCAGAATGCATCACTTTATCCCAATTTCATGCCGTGTATGTTTGTAAGCCTCTTGTTAATGTCTCCTGTTTTTTTTAAATGAACTACCACTCTTGTCATGTTTGATTCTTTTCCTTAATTATGTTAGTTTGTTTGCCTTTGGCCATTTTTATTGCACAGTAGGAATACAAAAGAACAGGTATCTCTAACATTGTGCTTACATACATTGTTTCAAGCTTTTAGCCAAAGCACCTATTAGCATCATACGCACCTATTAGCATCATACGTACCTGGATCTTAAGCGTCGGTGTCCCAGTGGAATTCTGAGGCCACTCACTGAAACTATCTTTCAGAACTGACAGAACAGTCAGTTCCAGTGATGAAAAACATCCCCTTTCTCCCTTTTTGTCTCTCATAGAAAGCAGAAATGATTGTGCAGATAGCTCGTCTTTAGCCTCCGAGAATCTGTCCTGTCTGGACATTAAAAGCTCGGCTTCTATTCAGGTCAAACACAGCCTGGGCATTAATACACACTAGCACACACTTTCAGCTGCTACCCAAACGAAGACCCAAGTTTTAAACAGGCGTGCTTCTTTCACATTAGGCAGGAGAGGTTTACGCCTGCAGGAGCAAGATAACAACTTGGCGTTTTTGGATTGGCTGTCACACACCGATTAGATTCTCTCAAAGGGTATTTTTTAAACTTTCAAGGCAGAAAAGGGAATTTAAACGAAGTCTCGAGGGGTGTTGTTGGCTGCGTTGCATCGTCTCCAACCTGTCAGGTCAGATTTGATCAAAGTTAAGACTTCCAGGTCAGTTAAGACGGAGGTGCAGAGAGTCTTCTTTGTGACGAGACGTAACTGAGCTCAATCAAACATCAGTAAGTAATTTAGACCATTTTCTCAGACAGCTCCTGAGAAGAAGCCGACTTACCTTAGCAACGCTCTCACTGCACTGATCTTTGTTAGTCTGATGAGACACAGAAAATATTTTTCTCTGTGTTGGCAGATATTTAAGAACATTTTGTAGATTTTCATATATAAGCTGAACAGATGTGATGCCTTTAAGCTGAAACATCTGTGTCAACTTTAGACCAATTTTTAATGTGTTTTCCTGATATAAGGATGTGGGAAACAGCTCTATATATTTAAACACAGCTGCCCAGGCCGTTATTTGCTCACCTGGGCCAAACCGTAATCTGAAAACCTCTTAAACACCCTCCAGCTGACATGTGTGCTTTTGCATGTGTGACTGTGCTGACAGATAAAGACATAAACAAATTGCATCTATTGAATATAAAAAAAGGTCGCCCGCTCTTTGTTTTTGCCAGATGTGTCAGCAATATGACTCGAGTTTGAAGCGTCTGTGAGGATATCCAGGTCAGAATGGATACTCTGAATTCGACCAACAGTCCCAACATCAGCGGTGATGTTGACGCCAGCTTCTTCTCTGGAAGCCCGTACACAACTGTTGAGATCGTGGTCATCATCCTGGTGGCCGGATCTCTGAGTCTGGTCACTGTCATCGGCAACATCCTGGTCATGCTCTCCATAAAGGTTTGGATTCTTGTTCATCTTTTATTCATGATTCTCACAGCAACCTCAGGACACTCGCGTCTGATAGTCGATTCCATGTTGTGTTTCTAAAGGTAAACAGGAACCTGAAGACCGTCAACAACTACTTCCTGTTCAGCCTGGCCTGTGCAGACCTCATTATTGGCATCTGCTCCATGAACCTCTACACTGTCTACATAGTGATTGGCTACTGGCCCTTGGGAGCAGTTGTGTGTGACCTGTGGTTGGCTGTCGATTATGTCGTCAGCAACGCCTCCGTCATGAACCTGCTCATCATTAGTTTTGACCGTTACTTCTGTGTCACCAAGCCGCTCAGCTACCCTGCACGCCGCAGCACCAAGATGGCCGGCCTGATGATTGCCGCCGCCTGGGTGTTGTCCTTCGTCCTGTGGGCCCCGGCCATTCTGTTCTGGCAGTTCATTGTCGGAGGGAGAACCGTGCCTCAGGATGAGTGCTACATCCAGTTCTTCTCCAACCCGGCCGTGACTTTCGGGACAGCTATAGCCGCTTTTTACCTGCCAGTGGCCATCATGATCTACCTCTACTGGCGTATCTCCAGGGCCAGCCGCAGCCGCATGAGAAGGAACAGCAGGAAGATTTCAGGTACCAGTATGGCAGAACCTCCTTCTCACAGTCAAGAAGATGCAGGTCACAACCAGAATAACTGCCACAATGCAAAAGGGGAGCGGAGGGAGGCGGGGGATGGACAGGAGAAGAAAATATTGCAGCCGAATGGAATTGGTCCCTGCGAGAAGGATAAACCTCACCAGATAGAAACAATGGAAGACTGCATTATTGCTTCAACATCTAACCAGGAGGTCACTGCTGCTGCACGGCGAGGATCGAATGTTCTGAGAAAGACGATCCCAATACAGCCACCTTCACCGGAGGCCTCAGCCGCTGACAGACAAAGTCTGGTGGCCAGGACACTGATTCAGGTAAATTTAAGGTATTGAAGGTAAACATAAAAATGGCTTTGGAAAGTGTTGTAAAGCGTATTATGTGATAATGTATCAGAGGTGTGTGTAGCTGCCCCCATGTGGCCAAAAGAATCCAGTTTGCTTTGCAAATGATTAATGAATACATGTGTTTTCCATTTACAGGCGACAAAGCAGAGTGTTATAGCAAAGTGGAAAAGGAAAGGTGTCTCGTCCAGGGAGAAAAAGGTGACACGCACCATCATGGCCATCCTGGTTGCTTTTGTTGTCACATGGACGCCGTACAATGTGATGGTCCTGATCAACACCTTCTGTTCCAGCTGCATTCCAAACTCTCTTTGGACCATCGGCTACTGGCTCTGCTACATCAACAGCACCATCAACCCGGCCTGCTACGCGCTCTGCAATGCCACCTTCAAAAACACCTTCAAGCACCTGCTTCTGTGTCAGTACAAGAACATTCGCACAGCACGATGAGGGCGGACATACTGACTCATATTAAAGTGATGTGATGCATCTACATTGTGATGGCACAAATATTGAAGTGAGCCTCTTGTGAAAGTATAAAGTGTGTTCTTATTGTACACATAATCACTTATTACCAAATCCATTGAAAAGGAAACTTCATTTTCAATTATTTAAAAAGACGTTGTATTATAAAATGAAAGACAATACATTATTGTGCGACTACAGTTTATTGTGAAATGTACATAGACTTCAGTGGGTCGGAGTTATCTTAGGTTTTACCTTCAAAGGATGTTTTAATCTTTGCTCCCTGTGAATTTGTTCAGTGTGTCGTTTGCCGTGTTTTATTCTGCCACAAAGTATAACTTCTAAATCCGTCCTGAAATAATTTGTCTAGGTGAAGAATAAGATAATATTCTATAGATAAAGACGCCATGTGATTGCATAAACCGACAATGAGCTGTGAAGACTAGCCAAGCAGTCTGTGTGTGTGTGTGTGTGTGTGTGTGTGTGTGTGTGTGTGTGTGTGTGTGTGTGTGTGGGGGTGGGTGTGTCTATGTGTGTGTCTCTCTCTGTGTGTGTCTGTGTGTCTGTTTCTTGTCTATATACATTAAGTCAGTTCAACTTATTAAATGGTGTTGTGAAAACGTGATATTTGTCCGTATCTTTCCCTTCATGCATTGGTCCATGTTTTCCTTAAAACATAATAAAATATTTCATAATATCACTTATATGACATTTAGTGTCATTTTCTGTCTCACTTAAGTGTGCTGAGTATTGCGTTTGTTAGCAAAAGAACAAATGCAGAGAAACCGGATTTATTGGCTCTGCCACATCCGGCTGAGTGGACTACTGGTCCATCTTCTGCTGCCGGATGGAAGAAATGCACATTGTGAATCTCTGAGGATCAGATCAGCATGACAGGCCAAAGAGGACTAAACTTTACTAACCAAGTAACAAATACTTACGAGGATCAAGCTGGAAATCCTCACCCTCATCTGATTTCTGAATTCTAGAAGGTTGACAAAGGTGCCATTGAGTGAAAGCTGCCGCAGGTGTAGAGGGAAGTCAAATGTGACCTTGCCAAAGACAGAGGAATGTAGTAGTAAGTTTGCTTCTTTCTACTATTCTGTCTTTACAGGTGCATAACAGGTGATTAAACAGGATTAAATGCAATTCTCAAGATTCATTTTATCCGTTCTAGACATAAATAACTTTTTCCGTCATTAAACTGATCATGTAAGACAAACCCTGTTATGAAAGTCAGCACCAGTGACTGCAAAAAATGGAAACAAACAAGCATGTGATTCCACTCTCAGTACCAAGTAGGAACATTTCCAATTTAGAAAACACTTACAGGACAAACTGGACACAAACAGACACATTTCATACTTCTACAATTTAACACGGCAGTTTGAAATTCCTGCACTTGGTAGAAATGAGGAGCAGAGAACGATTTGACAGGAGGGGGAGGACTGGATGAACTCCCCCTTCCTCATAAACCTCTCCTGCTTTCTGTCAGAAACAGATCAGGACTCCAAGTGAAAATTCTCCCACAGTCTTCACATTGACTAAAGAAAGCACAGAGAGTCTGTCATATCTGTGGGAAAAGTCCCCAGGACATGGTATAAGTCTGACGCCCTCTAGTGGAAAAAAAAAAAAACCATTTTCACTGCAGCCAGTTTGCAGAGCTGCAGTTGCAACATTCATTTATCATTTGTTAACATTGAGGAGGTGAATGGAACACCGGGGAAGTTAACAAACGGCCTGATCCAGCACAAATTCACATAGTGTCTCTCACTGCAAACATCTCTTTGATCCATTTCACCGAACTCAACCTAAAAACACGTCAATTTGTATTTTTGGCCTGATAACTAAAACTATTCTAAGGGTCCAATCCAGGTGCCTGTGGTGCTGATATAGATATAGATCTACATGTGTATCTGCCTCTCGTCTTTCAGTCACTCTTCAGGCGTGAAGAGAAGTAGTTGGTTAACACGGGGCCACTATTGACACTGACTGTGTTTAATGTAAACACGACGCTGTGCCTGTTTAAATTGTAACCTTCTGTCTGCGTTGCACTCATGTCATTGTGCTCATTGTAATTTGAGCAAGTGTTCTCAAAGACAACACAAAAACAAGAAGCAGCTCTTCAGGTCTGAATGCCTGAGGACCTAACTGTTATAGTACAAAGACGACATGAGGGCATGTTCCCACATCTTCTTACATGGCCCCTCTAGATAGAGGTAAGTTGTCTTCCCTGGTTACATTTCACCCTGACAACAAGCAGACCTCACCTTCATGTTTACCTTGTACACACTGCAACCTGGACTAACTATCTATTTTACATGCAGTCAAAGTGACCTGAACTGCTTCTGTTTAGAGTAAACACTCTCCTTGCAGGAGGAAATAACAGATGTGGGCAGGGTACGTCTGAGTCGTCGCTGCTGTTAGATCACCTGAGAAATGTCATTACTGGCTGCCAGTGGAGTCATGGCAGAGGCGAAGCAGGAGACAGGAGGCTCCTGGGAGGACCTGACCCTGCCTGATGCGTATCCTCCACCATGTACCGAGGACAGAGCTGAACTGAATGAGAAGTCTGGGGAGAAGGTTTCTGCTGCCAGAGAGGAAAGCAGCCAAATTCCAGAGGTAAAATCCAGCCCTAACCTGCTGCAGATGCTAAAGGCGGCGGAGAGCAGGTGGACACCTCATGGTCAGGACAGGGAGGACACGGTGGAGTCTGAGGTCGTGACAGAAGACGTCATCACTGAGGCCGTGAAGACTGACATGGTGAGCCTTCAACTCATTACATAGAACATTCACATGTGAGTTTGTCCTTCAAGCGGCGTGAATCTGCATTTAATCAGGCTGTTAATGATTTTAGCTGCCTCGTGCAGGCCTCTATGAATGTTTGACAAGTGCACACGTTCAAGCCAGCATACATTCCCCCAGTGACAACCTTTGGGTAGTGACTCATAGAATAAGATCATTGCAGATGAAATGGGTTTCCTCAGTAGGGTGGCTGGTCGACCAGGGGATCTGCTCGCCGCCATTGAGTGAAGAGCCCAAAAGAGAGACAGTAATGTCCATGAGTAGAGGTGCAGCCCTCTGGGAGAGGCGTGGCTCACTGTAGAGGGACAAACTGGTATTATGAGACATGACGGCCCCACGGCTAGCTGGTTAGCACCCCTATAAATTATACCTTTGAGGTTAGGGATGTTGAAGGTTGTGATATCATTGCGCTTTCCCATGAAATCTGATCTCTTACTAGTCCGACCATGTGTAGTTAAATGTGTACATCATTCCAACTCTGTCGGAGGCACAACTGTTACTTTCCATGAAAGGGTAAAACATGTAAAGATTAGTGGAGTTTTCCTTCAGGGGACTTTCAGTAACACTGCTTTAGTCATATAATGGACAGATGCCACAACTGACACTGTAAATTCTCCCTCTATGGTCTTTTTTACTTTGCAGAAATACAAAGTTACCATCTGTGTCCGAGACTGCAAATTTGTCCTTCGGCTGTTTCTTCCCTCAAATCAGATGCTCGCTTCTTTATCTCGCAAATAAAATCTCATAGTCACGTATGTGGTTCTCTTTGCTGTGTGTTTAATGCATACCCTGAGAGCAGAGTGCACTTTACAGAGGAACAACCTCTGTTTCACCCCCTCCTTTTCTCTTCTAGTACTAGTCTCTTCCTTATATTTCCCAGTTCAGCCTGACAAATTATTTCCTTTTTATTCCGCCTGTCTGTCCTCTCTCCTCCTGTCACCTGAGCCTGTCGTGCGAGGGTGTGGCATAAAGCGTCAATCTTTTAATGAGCTCTGCAGCGTTCTTGTGTGGTCAGTGTGAGAGCAGTGCCAGCATGAAGAAAGTCTACAGTCTAGTGAACATGCCTAAAGCCAAGGACCAGGAGGCCGTGCAGTCCATCTGCGTCAAGGTAGAACTGCTGCTGCTTTAGACAGTTGTTCTCTGCATGGAAAAGTTTAGAGTTTTCCTCTTAGAGGGAAGCGAGTCACATCATCATGTGAAGATTGTTTACCAGGAGAATGCAGAAAAACAACAACTTTATACCTGCTTTTATATCTACATCATTGCACTAATTGTTTAGTATGCTAACAGACACTTTAATTCAGATGATTAGCTATTTTCTCAGTAACTGTCGTGTCCTAATGTCTGAGCCCTGTTAGAGTTTTGTGATTATTAAGTCAATTTTCACAATGCTGCAGGTCACAGGTTAATGTCCTTTAGTGTTAAATATTAAGCAGTTGCATGCGTCAGTGAACACCAGTTGCATTAATGCAACTCAGGTGTTAACTTGAATCATTACTTAGAAGATGAACAGTCTTTGAAAAGGCACCACTGTTGCTGAGGTTTTGTTTTTATTTAAGTTGTGATTTCAGGAGTTGTTGTCTGATTACAGGGTTCATTGCAAGAATATTCAGTCAGAAAGACAGTTGAAATGGAGTGGAGCATGTTGGGCTCGTGCAGTCACAAGTCACGTCACTGAACCGGGTTGCAGCGCGGAAAAGAGGATTACAAAGGAATCCAAACACGATTCACTTATGTGACTTCGGCTTTTACTGTTAGTTACAGATTGTGAACTCAACTGAATGATTGATGGAGCGGATTAGTCTCAGAGTACAAACCAAACTGTGTGAGTTACTTACTGGAAGTATTTTCATCTGTTCTTTGCCTTCATTAAATCAGGGAGGCCTCATTAAGTATGTCAGGTTTCATTTCTTCTAACAAAGCTTTGAGTCGCGTCGTCACCTGACAGACGCCTCACTGACACTTACACTCAGTAAGTGTGATGTTATAACCCATGTATACATTAAAGGCTACTGGTTATCATGTATCCCATGTCCAGGCAGTAGACTTGAAAGTTGAACAGTTAATCACAGCATAAGAACATCTTCATTCTTCAGTATGAAGCCTTCAAGCAGCTGCTTGACTTACAGTAAATATTTGATGGTACAGAATTAGAATTTAACACCACAAAGCTGGCTGGTTAACTTCTGAAATAGTTGTTACTTTATTAATATTGGCCGTCCTGCCCTGCCTGATTTCCTCTACACCTGCTCTTCATCAGCTCCTTCGGTCCGGTCCTGCTTCCTGTTATCGCTACACCCAGACGACCGGCTCTTTTCCTGCTCACCTGTTCCCACCCCGCTGATTAGTTCCACCAGCTTAATTACCAGTTCAGTTTTCCTTCTTCTTTTGTTGCTTTGTTGTCGTTATGGCTCGTTTTGCTCCTGAACCAGCCGGACGAGTTGCAAAGCGATAAAACACCCTGTGATCCTGCCTCGCGCCCGCTTTCCGTGCTCCTGCGACCTACGCTCAACAATATCATGTTGACCTTTAGCAGAGGTCACAGTAGAGCTGAGGAGTCCGAGCAAGAGACGATAGAGAGACGTTATACATTACACTCATTAAAGGGATATTCCAGCAACATTTCACTCCTAAAGAAGTTGCTAGAATTAAAACGTGATAGCGTGTTTAATCACCCGTTGGTTTTCTTGCAGTGTCAAATGTTAAGCTAACATTGATGACATCACCATGACATAACAAAAGCTATTTTCTCTGTACAAAGCTCTCCTGGACCCACAGAAGTAATTATACATCAGTTTTCAAGGACTCAATAGTGCACCCTGTGACAATGAAGCTGACCTTCATATGAAAAAGTAGGGAAGTACTTTGGCGGTTCTTTAGTGCACCAGCAGGATACTGTAACTCCACATGCGTATTCTCTGCCAACTCCACTCGTTAGCAATCCCATCAAACCTGCAGGCCTAAACTCAGAGGACTCGTGTTTGAGCCTCGATAGAAGTAGGAGATTGTAGTAGGAGGGAATACGCCTCCGATAAGCCTGCAGGGATTTGTTTTTTGGAGCTAGACTTGAAGCCCTGGCAGCAGTGGGAGAATGAGCAGCCAGGCAGCCGACATGGTCAAGTGGGATTCCTGTGGCAACAGTTCAGCTTTCAAACAGCCACAGTGGAAGGTGAGACAACAAGGATAGTGAACCGCTGCAAGCAGGAGAGTAGTAGAAGGAAGACAACCTGTGCCAAGTGTGGTGCTTTGTGTTTGTTTATGGCAATTAGGATTTGCAATGTCTCCACCTGCAGGGGAATAACAACAGATCTACTGTCTGCTCTTTGCTGAGCTCTTCTTTTTTTTGGCTCCTCAGCAAATACAGTTCACTGACCAGAAAGAAGAATTCAACAAACGTCCTATCACGGCTGGTCGACGGTCTTTGCCTCAGTCCGTCTCACAGTCATCCACAGACAGCTACAGTTCAGGTCTGCGGACACGCACACACACACACACACACACACACACACATGCTCTTACGTTTGGTCACATGTCTTTGATATATAAACGGATCCAAAGCACTGTGTCTGATCCCAGCAGCACGAGACCTACAGGCCCTGAGGATTAGCCTCTGTGCTCTCTCCTTCAGCTCGACCGTAATCAAAAGAAAAGTCTTCAAGAGAATTAAGTCCTTTTAATTTGGTCCTAATCAGCTCTGTGGGCCTTTCTCACACTTGCCAGTCACTGCCAGAGTTTATTCAAACATCAAAGGCTCAGAGTAAAGAGTCACCTTGCTGGAGTCTGAGTCTAAACACGACACTGGAAGATACATTTAGAGCTGGAAAACTGGAGCCATCATTCATTTGTTAATCTTACATCATGTTGTCTTCTGATGATTGCATCATACCAACCGATCATATAACATGATTCCGTATGTCTGTGTTGCAGCTTGCAGTGAAAGCTCGGAGGATGAGTCCTCTCCCAAAGACAAGCTTCAGAAGACCGCCAAGGGCCTTTCCGACTTCCGCATCAAAAACATCAAACAGGCCGCTTTCGGACGCAGGGAAATTGAAATCGCAGAGCAAGGCGAGACTTCAAACCCCTATTTAGGCGTACACTAAAGAAATGTGTTGCACACAAGAAGAAGCAGTTACACGACAAAACCTTGAATCATAAATACAAAACATGTTTGCATGATGATGAATGTGTGACGTCCTCGTTGTCTGTGGTGATTAGAACTGCCGGCACTGATGGTTCTGAGGAAACAAACAGGAGGTGAGAAACCTCTGGCCGGAGCCAAAGTGGTGGGCTGCACACACATCACTGCACAGACAGCGGTCAGTTCAACACACACACACACTGCATAATTGTCCTCTGTTGCATTAGAAAGTTCAGTCTGTTAATGCTGTCGGCTCAGGTGCTGATTGAGACCCTGTCCATGTTGGGGGCTCAGTGTCGCTGGGCGGCCTGTAACATCTTCTCCACTCAGAACGCTGTGGCTGCTGCGCTGGCTGAACGAGGTACAACGGTGTCTGCTGCTCCTCCACCCGTCTCATCTGACGTCTTTCTGCTTCCTTAATTTGTCTTCTGCTTCCTCTCAGGAACCTCAGTGTTTGCGTGGAGGGGCGAGTCAGAGGAAGACTTCTGGTGGTGTATTGACCAGTGTATCAGTGCTGATAGCTGGCAGCCCAACATGGTACAGCGATCACACCCCCTGACTACTGTTTTCACAACCAACATTTGAGTTCTGATGGAGAACTGTGCCTGTTATTGCTCTCGTCAGATTCTGGATGATGGTGGCGACCTGACCCACTGGATCTATAAGAAGTACCCGAGCCTGTTCAAGAGGATCAGAGGCATCGTGGAGGAGAGTGTTACGGGAGTCTATCGGTTAGTTTCACACAAATTAACCTCACTATTAGACAATTCTATGAGTTCAAAAGTCATCGTATAGAGGCCACGTGTGTCTCCGCCTGTGTTTCAGGTTGTACAAGCTGTCAAAGGCCGGCAAGCTGTGTGTTCCTGCAATGAACGTTAACGACTCCGTGACCAAGCAGAAGTTTGACAACCTCTACTGCTGCAAGGAGTCCATACTGGATGGGTAATGAGTTATGTCGTGTAGGACATAACAGTACAGATTAACAAGCTGACTGCGTTGAACTCTGCTTTCAGGTTGAAGAGAACCACTGACTTTATGTTTGGTGGGAAACAGGTGCTAGTGTGTGGATACGGTGAGGTCAGTAAAACAGTATGTGCAACATATTCCTGAAGAAAAGTTAACAGCACAAGCTTCACACTTCTTAGTGGCTCTTTGGGTGTCAGTTGTATTTGTGCTCCATCGTATATTTCTTAACTTCAACAGGATCATATTCAAGACAGACTCTCTTTGTCCCTTCGCATGAATATTCCACCACTTTCCTTCCATCCTGTAGGTTGGCAAAGGTTGCTGCGCTGCCCTGAGAGCCTTGGCTGCCGTTGTATACATCACAGAAGCGGATCCCATTTGTGCCCTTCAGGCCTGGTATGAATGGAGGAAGCTTTTAGCAGCACAGATGTGCAGCCCGTTTCATGAAATGTAGCACAACATTGTAAGACCGGTCTTCTCCTCTCCTCCTTGTAGCATGGACGGCTTCAGAGTGATGAAGCTGAGTGAGGTGGTCCAACACGTAGACGTGGTCATCACGTGCACAGGTACCTGCTATCCTCAACAAGCAACAATAGCTTATTCTCTCTCTCTTATTAAGAATACTGATAAACGTGTTGTCTCTTCCTTTGCAATCTCTCTGTTTCTCTGTAGGCAATAAAAACGTGGTGGGGAGGGAACATCTGGACAACATGAAGAGCGGCTGCATAGTCTGCAACATGGGACACTCCAACACTGAGATAGACTTGGTATGAACGTGTGTGTGTGTGTGTTTTCCATGTATGTGCAGTTCTGTTTACACCTATGCTGTGTAATATACGAAGCCTTATTTCTTAGGCGAGTCTGCGGACTGCAGAGCTGAGGTGGGAGCGTGTGAGGCCTCAGGTGGACCATGTTGTATGGCCAGATGGAAAGAGGATAGTTCTGCTAGCTGAGGTAACGACGCTGCTCTTGTTATACAGCAGAACCAGAGGATAATGTGCTGAAACAATCAGTGTAATAGTCATTTCTTGATGAAAGACGTGTCGCAACAGGGAAAGCTTATGTGTAAATAATAAATTCAATGGGGAAGAATTCAGCTCCAGCTGTGCACATCTGACTCAAAATGATGGGCTTAATGCTAATTGGCTGGAAGAACTGATTTACCGGAACATCAAATTTAAAGAATGCAGTTTTTAATTGGATCGACATTAGCTGAAGCAGAGACAGAAAGGTTTATGAGGACTGGTTTGCCACACAACTATTACACATAATTATTTGACATTTATCAGTGGCTGCTGGTACATTCATGACACTTAACGTTTCTCTCAGGGTCGTTTGCTGAATTTGAGCTGTTCCACGGTGCCGTCATTTGTCCTCTCCATCACTGCGACTACTCAGGTGTGAAAATACGTTTTGAACTTTCACAGCAACATACAACAGGCATCAGTTGCATGATGTCACTCAGGTCAGATGTTGTTAGTGTTGTTGACGTTCTCCTTTGTGCTTCAGGCTCTGGCTCTCATAGAGCTGTACAACGCTCCAGAAGGACGATACAAGCAGGACGTCTACCTGCTGCCAAAGAAGATGGGCAAGTTCTTCATACCATTAACCTTCTATTATTGCAGTCGATATTCGTACAGAAGGAATAAATAAATCAACGCATGTCTACATCTTCAGATGAATACGTGGCCAGTCTTCACCTGCCTGCGTTTGATGCTCACTTGACAGAACTGACTGAAGATCAGGCCAAGTACCTCGGCATCAGCAAACACGGGCCCTTCAAACCCAACTACTACAGGTGAAGAAAAGAATCTTGTTTACAACATAAACTAAACACACACGTTATTTCTCGTATTTAATAATAATCTTTTTCTGATAGGTATTAACCCTGCGGAGGAAAGCTGAGTGATGGAAGGTCCTCAGACTTCCTGTTGAGGACGGTTGAAGAATGGCGCCCTCTACAGTCTTAATGAGCCTCAATACTGTGGAGAAACCTTCACTTCAGTTCCTCGGTTCCTGCACTGTGTCCAGACTCTGTCCTGATTTCCTGATAGAGAAAAACAAAATGTGGAATGGCTTTTATTTCACCCTGGGAACAATACCATTTCTTTTATTAGTCATTTTCACTGTGTGTTGCTTATTGCTGCTTCAGTTGGATGTTTTAGTTTCACTGTGCTGAATGATTTACGTGCAGAAATTGTCATGAGGAGATTGTTTTCACATTCATCCGCTGAAGTTTGTCTGCTCTCGCTGAAAAGGAGTTAAAGGCACGTGCATATGAGCATGATTAGCGAGCCAGTCGGTCTAATATTGAACTTACCATAACCTTTTTGTGGAAAATGGATATCAGACATTTATTATCAATCAAAGCACTGTATTTTTACATCTTATAACATGTCTGGAGATGAGCTTTAAAGAGCCACTGGTAGTGGGGACTGGGAGAGTTTCATCCCTCGTGCCACCCTGGTTTGAAGATCACCTCATTAACCTGAACTAAATTCCCACTTTAACTGGGTCAGTCTGCGACATTTGACTGGTAGTTAGAATGTAGAGCAAAGATAGATCAAAATACAGATCTTATAACTTGTTTGATATGATGCACCACTGACTCAGTAGCAGAATCAGCACAAAATTGATTAAACTCTGATTATTTAATTAAGTATTGCACACGTAAGAAATTACAATAAAGGTTTCTCAAAGACTTTCTAAGTCTGTCTTTGTGCCAGCAGTGTCTTCTCCACTAGGGGGCGACAGAGCACTATATTTGTGTGTATGTGTGTGTAATTCACAGGGTGATGGCAACAACAACCAAGTTATCATCCTCTACTTTTCTAAAAGATTTCAAGCATATTTCTAATAAGTTGACAACCTGAGATCCATTTGCCTTTTTAACCTAATTTGTTTTGCAGACAAATGAACTGACTTCTTACAGTGATGACATTCGTCAAGCAGCCTTCAGAGATGATCCCAGTCTAGTTTAAAGATGTGGTATTCATTCAGATCTTTTATCAGACATTAAATATAATATTCCTAACTACGCTGTCATTCACCCGAAATTAAGAATTTTTGTTGTTATCGGTCCCTTAGAATGAGCCCTTTAATCAGCTCAGGGAGCGGGTCCTCTTCCACGGACCCTGTAATGTTGCATCTACGGTAGCCAGAATGGACCAATCAGCACTCAGCATTTTAGATTTCACCTGCTTGTTCGGGCTCGAGCACAACAGTGTGAGGCCCTACTGGATTTCTAGGAGCCATAAGTTTTGATCATTCATAGTTTCTCTTCTTAAAATCATTCAACCCATCACTTATTCCACTTTCATACAATATCATTTTTAATTCAGCATTTCAGTGTGGCAGAGTTATTCATATTTGAGCTGCACCCCTCACACAGTGATCTGATGTGGAATCATTCAATTAAGTGTTATGAGAATGGAATAAAAGAGGACAAATTCACAATCCTCAAAGGAATGAAACACCTATTTTTAAATTCTTATCTGCCGCAGGCATATTTTACATTTACACTAAATTACTTTAAATAATGATGTATTATTAAATATGGGTTTTATGACTTAAATATACTGTTGTAATCACCAGCCCAAAATGATTTACATCTGGTTTTACATTAAGTCTGCAGGTACAATGTTTCTACCTTCAGTCCAATGATGGAATACGGATGGTGCACATAATACTCTCCATTATCACCATGGTTTAGATTCCACACTGAAGTTATAATAGCACATAATCTGACATCACAACAGCTCCATTACTGAGTGGATTCTCTGTTCCCACGATGGCAAACATCGACTCCACAAATCAGTTTATATGAGCTCAGCTTTCACTCTGTGCCTTTCTGTTCATCTTTAGCATCATTAATCAGCAGGACTGCCAGCACCATAACATGATTAGGTCCTCTGGAAGGTTAAAGGTTGAAGTGTGTGAAAAAGGTTGACCAGGGTTTTCGAGGCACTAATGTTCATTGTCGTGTCATTTTCTAAAACTATAGAAATGATACCTGTAGTTTCTCAGTCTCATGTGCAGTGTCCATCTGATTTTTAATCACCTACCCTTTAATTTCATTTTATTTGACGATCAGAGGTTTAATTTGCTTCATTAGTGTCATGTTTTCATTACAATATTTGGTGTAATTGAATTATCAACTTGACGAAAACTTCCCTAGGTCCCAAAATACTCACAGAGTAGAAGATCTGACTACCTTTCATTGGGATTAATAACTTTACTTTACAGAATTAGTTGTAAGAAGTAGCGAGACAAGACGTAGTTACTCTGTTCCAGACAAAATCCAGCTGGTCATTTTACCTCATCATCATCTTCATTATTATCCGTTTTCCTCAATGTAGAATCCTGTCTGTCTCTGATAATGAAGTCATGTTCCTGGATTACTGTAATCCAGAGTCTCCCTGTGCTCATATGTGCGTGCGTGCGTGCGTGCGTGCGTGCGTGCGTGCGTGCGTGTATGCGTGCGTGCGTGCGTGCGTGCGTGCCCAAACATGTCCTTCCTGAAGATGCTTATTGAACTGTACACTGTGTGTCTCTTGGGCAGCAACCTAAACACACACACATGCACTACACTACCCGACACTCTCTCCCTCGTTCCACTTCCCTTTCTAGTGTATATTGTGACAAAACTAATTTACCAAATACCACCATTACCTCACTCTCTGACTCTTGTTTTTAACACAATGAGGGAATCTCTTCACCTGTTTGAAGCGTTTTAATTGTTCTCTTTCTTTCTGAGCTGATCTACGAAATACTCAATGAATGACAACAGTGTTGAGATTAGTGTATCAAATCTTTAATGCAACTGACATGTAACATTATACATACAAAGGAATAGTAGAGACAATAGCAATTAAACACGTGCTGACCAAATCCACACTCATTCTCCTGTAGTACCAGTGTGTGAGTATGCGTACACAAGGGCTGCTGGTAATCCATTGGTCAACGAAGCATCCGACAGATGGCCCGTGCAGCCTCTGCTGTCGGGCCTTTGTGGTCAGGAAAGTCAGTTTTAGCAACCAGGAAGTTGCGTATCAGGATTCACTGCGTGTGTGTTTGTATGTGTGTATGTGTGTCCTTGTCTCCTCCCTGTTAGGGATTCTCCATAAAGAGCTTTGATACCTTCCCCGCATCACTACATGGTCTAATCACTCGTACCAGCTGTCAGCGTGTTGGCCTCCCTCCTTCCTCTCGGCACCCGCTGGCACCACTTAACCTCACATCCTCTGCAGTCGGCCATAATGGGTTCTAACAGCATCCTTATTGAAACATGATCAACATACTGTCTATCATCCATCTCACCAAGTACCCACAGACACCAGTTATATGTTTTGTTTTTGTTTGAATCTGAACAGAACCTAAAACGCATTCTGGAAACAGTGGACCCAGATTTTCCTCTTCACCTGTTCTCATAGTTCCTCCTCTCTTTCTTCCTGCTCATCAGAGCTAAAAAAAAATGCTCACACCTCACACATTAAGCTCATTAATGTATCTCATGAAATACCTTTTGTTGAGTCTTGAGGTTTAATAAATACGTGTAATATTTGGAAGAATACACTGATCACCTAAATGTTTGATTGCTGAATTCTTCTGTCCTGCTACATTACTGCCACCAACTGTCCGTCGTTTGATGCAGCAGAACTTCCGGTGGATCTGTGCACCGCTTTAACTTCAACCTTCGTGACTGAGTGATCAGGTTCACAATAAGCTGCGCGAGCTGCTGCTGCTAACACCAACACTGAGGATTTACAACAGGCTCTCAGCTGCTGGTTTCACAGCCAAAGGCTAATGATTTATTGATCGGGTCAGATGATAGTTGACTTAGTGCTTAATGGCCTGTGTATGGATTTATGGGTTTTGGCTCAATAGTGAAATAATGATAGTGGTCCATTCCTACAGTGTTTGAGGTCTAGGATTACACTTGAAGCCAGGATCTGCCAACTGTGGACATGGCGACCCTGTGGGGCAACATACATACAGGGATGTCTCGAGGTATAGTGGGAGAGAGGAAACGGGAGGAGAGAGACTGAACAAAGAGGAATCTGACTGTAGTTCGTCCAACCCGCAGACTCACTGAGCTTGTGATGTATTTCTGCCTGTGGGCTGTTCTCAGTTTATTCCTCTTAAGTATGAACAACTTGCGTCGCCCTCTAGGAGCTTCCATGATGTTCTGAGACTGCAAGAACGAAGGAGGGATGGTTATTTTAACTCCTCTCTGCTCCGCCTGAAGTCACTCACACACCCAACGTCGATGCCTGAACCTCCCATGTTCTTAACGGGGGCCAGAAAAAATACTTTGACCTGTCTAACACAGAACCTGCACTAGTTATAAGATAGAATAATCCTCTTCCTGTGGTAAGTCCTGGGCCGGCGGAGGGCAGGTTTAAGCTCTCAGTCAGTTGTTGGCAAGTCTAGAACCACCGGATCCTTCCAGCCCACCAGAGTGAGTTCTACCATTGCCAAACACTGTGGGAGACTGCACAGGCCACTACCAGCAGATCTGCGTGAGGAGTAAGCGTCATGTTACACAGATAGAGCGCCGGCCTCCATGACAACGAGCGATATCTGTGAGGGACGGCGCAATCAATCGGAACCATAGTTCATCGTCTCTCCCTCAGGGTTGAATATCACTTTCACTTGAAAATCACACAGCTGAATATCTGTCTCTTCCTATATTGGCACTAAACATGATTGCTCAAACAAGGAGAAACAAAGCAAAAATGTGCTAGTGCCAAAATGGGCAAAGAAGACGGGGGCGCATTTTCAAAACTTCCCTTGCACATTGTGTTTTAGTGAAAACATCATCAGGATACAGTTGCAGTCAGCGTGGCTCTATCTCTACTCTGTTTATGGCCCTATGGTAATTCACTGATAGTGTGCTGAGACAGTGAATTCTACCAGTGCCATAAACAGAACAGAAGGAGATACAAGTGGAGTCCCACTGCTGCTGTCTTAAACATCTGAACAGATTTGACCTCATATTAGTTACCAGGGAAATCCTTCCATCCTGTGTTTGGGTACTACTTTTCTGTCTGCCTGCGACCTGGATAACTGTTTGTAAGATTCTGGAGTCTGTGTCTTTATTGACAGACTTTTTTTAAATTCAGGGAGTAAATTCAGTCTCCATCTGTTTCTATGTAAAAAAAAAAAAACTACCTTTGAAATACTGTTGGGTTTATTATTTTCGGGGGCATTTCTGGCTTCTGTGAGAGCCGCCCTGATCCAGATGAAGGTGCAGGTCTGCTGCTCACATTGATTCCGGCTGTGGGGAATGATGCGCTAAGTGATTTTTGAGATGCTTCAAATGGGTCCCAATGCAGGGCTCATCTTCCCGTTTCCGGGAGAGATCAATAGAGTAAAAAGCTTGAGAGAGAGAGAGAGAGAGAGAGAGAGAGAGAGAGAGAGAGAGAGAGAGAGAGAGAGAGAGAGAGAGAGAGAGAGAGAGAGAGAGAGAGCACAAACATGTTTCAGATGCTCTTCATATCTTGGTTGATACTCCTGTGTGATAATCGTATTGTCTGCAATGATCATTAGTCTGCACATTTCTGATAGATCTGATAGTGGATGTGTGACTATTCATAAAATGGACTTTAAAAAGAGAATAAAATGTACTTATGTCCTTCAACAAGTTAGTTGCTATTATAATCAAGGCTAGAGCGGATGCAAAAAATCCTTTCTCCTTGTATAACTACGTGTTCACTCACTGAATAAAGTCATCAGTTGTACAGGATGAAATTTAAAGTTGTTTGAAGCTCTTTTTCAGAAAATAAAATCAGTTCATGATTTTAAATACAGAAACTGCTATTTTGTATTTGTTCTATTTGACATAACCATCAGCTCAGTTAGAGGCCATAAACGCCCCACTTCTTAAATTACCCACACTAAGGTATACATAAATAACCTGGTTATTTTTAGAGGCATTGCATGCATTTACCACGATTAAACAAGATGTTGCTGTGTATTTCTACGTACCAGATATTGGACTTACCTTCTAGAGATGATCCTTAATCGTCACTGCACACAACGCTCGAACAAGAAACGTGTTTGTTGAGCCTCCAAAAGCAGAAAAATATCTTCTATGGCAGTCTTTAGATCATGATAAAAGTTTACAATAAAATAAAGTAAAGGAGCCAGCAGAACATTCAGCTCGGGGAATGCCGGTGGAGGAGATCTGACTTAAGAAAAATGCTGTTTCTTCCTCAATCAGTTTGTGCGCACAATGTCCGTCCCCCACAGCTCCCTGCTTATTTGGGCTGTATGACAGGGGATTTTCTAGTAGGCAGGTAATTAGTTGGTAAGCATCTTAACTCAGTGGGAGTATAGTAATCCACGCCACCCTCCTCCTTCTCCTTCTCCTTCTGCTGCCTTTGTAGTACACGCAGGCGGCCTACAGTTCACTTCCTCTGCGCCTTTACGCGCAGGACGCGCACTGCGGTGGCGATGATGTGAGACACGTGAGCGATATCACTGTTTTAAATCTGGTCAAATTAGTTTGGCAAACTTCAAAAAGTAAGGATCATTAAAAGCGATACTGTTCATATGTATTTGCGCGTCTGACAGTCTGAATCAACACACTTTCATGCGACTTTAAACTTGATATTATAAAGATACAAATCATCCGCGGAAGACAACTCACTCTGAGCTTTCATTTACCTTCCTCTATCTCTTCAATTTCTATTAACGTCTCCCAAACATAACACAACTGCAGTCTTTGCCATCAGACAGCAAACCTACCAGCATCCACCGGGCGTGGCATCCTGCTGCTGCTCCGCTTCTCTCCTCCGTGCGCAGGACGGAAAGTTTCTTGGACTCAGGCCTTCGCTGCTCTTCTCTTTATACGCGCACTCAAAGCTCCTTCAGTGCCTCGTCTACCTGCTGTCGGCGATTATTAGACAGATTGCAGGTGGAAAAAGAAGCATCATCCTGTCAGCTGATGGGAAACCGCCACAGTGTGGTGGGACAGGTTTGGGTTACAGCTGTTTCAAAGTTGACACTGAAACCCACCCGCGCACCCTTTGTCCTCTACATCCATTATAAAGGAGGCGCAGCCGGCCGGCAGCGTCTCGTCGCCCTCTGCACGCGGCTGCTGCACGCGGCTGCTGCTCGCATTACTCTCAAATGACTTTACTCGTCCCCGGCCTCTGCAAACAGACTCTTATCACTTTTTAATCACTCCTGTTGCTCATTAAAGTGGATGAGATCCTTTAACACTAGATCGCCCCTCCAGTACCCCCCCCCCCCCCCCCCAACACTCTCCAAAAGCACCCATATAAGACAAGGTTAATGTATTCTTGCCACATTTCTGATCCTAGTTTTGTCTTCTCATCTGAGCTAAGGAACTATATTGTCGTCTCATAAAAGAGATGATAGGCACAGCCTGTTCGAGGGGTGTTGCACCTACAGTAGTTTAAGAAGGACAGTTGCAGTGATCAGAAGCTCTTCCGTTGAAACTGGAAACCTGCTGATTGAATATGCTCAGAGAAAAGGCTGGTCGGCAGCACAACTATGAATATTTCATAAGATCATATTCCACCGTCGATCTGCGTCTTAACACAGAGTCCCGCCCATCGGACTGTCTCTTCATCCATTCATTTATTTATTCATTCTGTCAGAAAATTGGGAATGAAATGGCCCAACAGGCGTCAGGAAACTGTAGTTTTAATTATGTGTTTCGTAAACTATTGCAAGGTTGTATTGTATAAGGTTGTGTGGAGTCCTCCCCAACCTCCTTTACACATGGGGTGAAGCTTTTATTCGCTTTCTTTAAACAAT
>CAAKHC010001587.1:40184-53610 GCA_901007825.1 Macroramphosus scolopax
CTCTGCGCTACATTAAACATATTTTCACGTCACAACTCATGGAAGCAATTTTGTACAATGAAGATCATTCACAATTGTGTTGGCCTGAATGATGGTCTATAGCTGTTTTAGTTTGACGAGTTGTTGAGAGTTCTCACTGCACCCTAAGGATGTTATTTCTGAACATATTGAAAGTATTATGTCACGCTTCATTATCATGACAGGATATCCTGCAGCCCGCCGCTGCCACAGCTGTGTGCAGGTCAAAGATGGTAAGGACAGCTTCACTCACTTCAATGTTTGCACACCTATCTGCTGTCTGAAATGCTTTACATCTCCCTCTGTTTCTACCCCAGAGGTGTTTATATGTGGGGGTTATAATGGAGAGCTGATTATGCCTGACCTTTGGAAAATCAACCTCCGGACTTTTCAGTGGACCAAGCTCCCTGCCGTTATGCCAGAACCAGCCTACTTTCACTGTGCTGCAGTCACTCCGGTTAGTAAAAATATCAAAGTCCGTCCCATATCTAACTTGTTAAGATTTATGTTTTGCAGGAGCTAGAAAAACCAAGATCTACATGGAAGTACAATTTTATGTTCTACACCTTGTCCTCTCCCTCAGGCTGGCTGCATGTATGTCCACGGCGGTGTAGTCAACATGTCTGGCAATCGAAGGACCGGCTCTTTGTACAAAGTGTGGTTGGTGGTGCCTAGCCTGCTGGAACTGACCTGGGAGAAAATGCTGAAAACTTTGCCTCACTTAGCCCAGCTTTCATCCTCTCAGCTGCTAAGCCTGGGACTGACACACACATTAATTCAACGACTGAAATAGACGAGCAGAGACTTAAGGCAGCGCTACATAAAGGAACAGAAGACTCTAAAAGACTATGTCAAAAAGACTTAGTCTTGATATCTTAATGAAAGCTGATGTTGGTTGATTCTGAAATCATTTCTTTAGCTTTTTGTCTAATTTAAGTGTTTGTTTAATGCACAGTGCAACGAGTTTTGAGTTTCACTGTACGTGAATGTGTCTGACTTGCATACATGTTTTAGCAGCCGCGTATATGTTTGTTTTCACTTGTATGTCCTTGTGCTTGCTTTCTTTCTTCCGTGTACTCCACAGCTGTTTTACCAAACATTACTGTCACAGAGACGTGGGTCCTTAGAGGGATCAGCTAAACATTGCTACTCTCTCTTTCAAGGTCAGATTAACATTTTCTCTGGTAAGTATAATTTTAGGTTCAAATCAGATGTGGAGATAAGCTTGTTTCACAATTGCTGAAGAGATTGTGTGTTGCAAACTGCTGACGTCATTCTGTCAGCTGCTGCTACACCCACTGGGACAGGTGAGGTCAGAAATTCCGTATATGTACAGGTGAAATGTACCTTGAGATACTTGAATTTCTATGTAAATACTCATTAATGCGCTAGATAATGGAGGCCTTGACATAGAACTGATACCTCTTAAGTCTAATTAGGTCAAGTATGTAAGGGATCACGTTTTAGCCTCAAGAACTCTTGTTACAGAGCTGTGATTATAACTCCATTGATTCAAGTTGAAAAATGTTCTGCGCACTGGTCACAATAGCAATGTCATCACGCTAAAATCCAAATGCATAATTTGCTCTATATCTGTTACATGGCATCACTGTGAATTTTCTAGTGCCTCCAGTTCCTCCTCTTTTGACCGAAACTCACTTACGCTTGTATCTGAACAGCAGAGCTTGGGCCTTTTTATTTCTCCATTTGGTGCCTTTTTTTTATTATTTTATTTCTCTTTTCATGCGTGGCCTTGTCCATGTGATCACCTGGTGCTCTCCACAATGAGCCTTTTCTTGCTGAACGTTTCTGCTTCTTGTAAATCAAGAGATACACATTCATCATTCTAATAATTGTGCTGCTGTTTGGTTTTTATTAGAGAACTTTGAATTGGAGCAGAATGCCTTATTTTATTAATTCAGTTCCTTCATAAGACCCAAAGTCCATTTTAACCTTTTATACTGTAACATAGGCCACATTATTTTACTATTTTATCGCATGTTTTTTTTGTGCTTAAGTGCCATAGTAAATAATATTCTGAGTTCCATGTGGATATTTTTTTTTATCAGTAAAAAGGTACCGTATGAAAGATGTACTATGACCAGTCTCACATTGTCAGAATTACACCAGATCATTGCATGCTAAGAGTATATCAAGTTATTCTACTATAAATCCTGAACCCTGGAGTTCTCCCAGCAGCTTTATATCCGGTTGCACACATTTGCTTTTTCACCAGCTCCATCAGCTTCTAACATGAAGTGGAATATTGGCAGTATTTTACTTAAAATCTTCACTGTAAATGTAATGGCACTATTTTAGGCTAAGCTCATGTTATTGTACCACGTTGCCTTTATTCATGTTTATGGGTTTGACTTGTTATGGCCTTAAAGATATCCTATTGTGAAGAAGGTCTGCTTCACTATGCTCAGATCTGGTAAATGTACTCCCTTGCTTCAAATTAAGATGTTTATATTTGCATCATTTTCGATGTTAAGGAAACTTAAATGATCTATTTCATGTGTCAGTATAGTGTGCATGTCGTTTTATAAGGGAGAGAAACTGAATGTCTCCGGAGATAGTTATGAATGTAATGCACATTACGTTTTTTAATTCCTGTCTGTACAAACAATAAAAACAGAAGCAGGCAATTTTTTTCAAACATTAGTATTGACAGGTATTTATTCTTGCTAAGCACAACCAGCCATGTCACATTTTATATCGCTGGTTCAGTTTTCTCCTTAATGTCACATACTTAGCTCGGACAAATATTTTGACATTGAAAATATAAAAACTGTATTACAGCATTACAGCTAAGCAAAATACAATTTTTACAGATACCTACATCGTAGTATCAATCTGTATTATAAAATACTGTTTACAAAGACCATGAATGCAAAATATTTAGATAGTTTGTTTTCTACACTCTACAGTTTACAGCACTCAGGGTCATATTTGTGTAGTCTAACAACAGACCTGAGTTTTAATTACATTTTTTTCCATTTAATATATAATACATGCATCATCCTGCTATGAAACACATAAAAATGAAGGTTAAAGATAACCTCCTTGGCGGAGGTGATAACCCTGACAGGATAACATAGTTAAAACAAGGAGTGATACTAAATTTGCCCTTTGAATGTATTTTGGTTTAAATAATTTGGACTGGAAATCAAGGTCCTTGAGTCAACAGCCTGTTGGAGATGGAGCGAAGAAATACAGAGCCAGTAGGATAAGATAGACGACCACCAGAGCTGTACCTGCGTAAAACATGACAGGAAGAAATCAAATATTGTATCTCAATGCCATTGGTTTAGGCAATAATATGACAGTACCTATTGTTCTTATGATAATCTATCAAGCTACCACAATGCACCAGAAAACCTTTTGACAAAATGTTTTTCTAGTCAGACTGGAATATTTAGGTTTGTTATTGTCAGTCTTTAAATCTCATCAGGATTAGAAAACTACAGGGTGATTTTATGTTGCTGTTAATGTTATGCCATCCTTGTGTGGTAATGCGGATGCATTGACTGTTGTAACACTTGTTCCTGAGGCAGTTTGACTAAGATATCTGGTTAACTTGATCTTTAAGGGTTTGATTTTGCAGCAGCGTAGCATTTCAATTGTGATGTTGAAATAAATGAAACTAAAATCACAGACAAACCAAATAAGTTCAAACATGAACTGAGGGATTAATGATTTGGAGCAAGCTTTTTTTCCAAGCAACATGAAATTGATAAATTCTACAATGCTCAGCAGTAAAATAAACCACATGGACTGTAATGCATAGCTATCATGCAAAGAAAACACCAACATGGTCCTTGAAAATGTGAAGAATATTTTCTATCAGCCTCACATACAACAGGGCAGGATAAGGGTTGAAAAACTAAGCTTTCTGGAATACTCAGAAGACAACACTACTTTATGAATTGCTTTTGCATAAGATCAATCTGTACAAATGTAAAACACTTACCTTGAAAATAATCTGACTTGCCATCCATGAAGATGTAGTTGACCAGAATCACACTAAAGATGCTGGTCCATAGGTGCAGGTCACTGAATAAGAGCACAAATCCCACATCCTACAAAAAGCAGCCATAGAGTTTAATTACAGTAAAGTATAAATTGAAATGGGTAGGTATTTAGATAAAGGATCAAACTGAACACGAGGATGTCTTACATAGAAGGCATTAAAGAAGACCAGAATCGGAATCTGTAGCATGCAGACCTGCACAGCAATGCAGCTCCCCACCTCCAAGCTGAAAAAAAAGACATTCAAAATATGTTCTTTTTTTTTTATTACCTTTTAATAAAGATAGATTTACCTAAGACTGATGTTGTTTTGAAGAGCAAACTGGATGCCATTAACAATCTCTGGGATCTCAGGAACCATAGCGAGAATTGTTACCCCGATGAAATACTGCAGACAGAGAGAGAAACACGAGCACTGCAGGAGGACACCAAACTGAAATTACCTGAGAAAGCTCACATGATACATGGCCTAACCTGGGATATGTTGGGCTGGTTCAGTATTGGTTGTATGTGCTCAGTGACGAGGTCAGCGCAGGCAGACGTGAGAACAGTGGCCATGATGAGGATGACCAGAGACCTCCATCGTGACCAGTGAACAACTGCCCCATGTTGGCCAGTGACTGTGCAGAGATGTTAACATGGTTTGTTAGCACTGGTAGCTGCGTTATATCAGCTGTGATCCTACAGAGGGAGACTCACCCTGACCCTCTTCAACATGAATGTCATAAATGTGCGAGTGTGTCTTCAGTGTGAATATCAGTCCAATGATGTAGGCAACTGGCAAGAGGACCGACACTGTGTACACCAGCGGCCTGCCAACAACATGCATAATTAATGGGGGGGTCAGTTTATACTAACATTAGTCAGTATAAACATGAAAAATACATAAATTTCTTACTCAACATGGTTGCGGAACAGTGTTCCATTGTTCTGACAAAATAAAAACAAAGTTTACCATACATAATCCAGCACATGTCAGTCATATATTTTATTATTCATAAGGTTCTCTGAATTCTTCCTGACTGAGGATGCTGACCAGATCATAATGACAGTTGTGGCAGATGAACGGCCCAGTGCTGTTTCCTCCGGTGGAGTTGGTGCAGGCGTCGCACACCAAGCTCCCATAGGCCTTAGAGAACATCGTGGGGGCAAACACACCTGCCGTTGAAAGTTTGGAGGGGGGTCAATGTACTTTGAAGATGTTTTACATCGAAGTAGGTTTCAATAATTGCAGACAACAATAGAGACTCTTTCACTGATACCATCATCTGACTGTCATCAAAAGTACAGTCCAGCAACAAAACACAGATATGAAACAGATATTAAAAGTACAAATAATTATAAATAATGAGAATTATCATTATTCAAGCTCATATGTGGTACAAGAGTTAAAAGTGAAGCCTCAAAACGCATACATATCTCAAAATACAAATCCAAAAACTGCAGTTATAACATCAATTGCCAGCAGGGGGTGCAGCCAGTGAACTTATAGCAGCCATAAGTTTCATTGCATTAGGAAGAAAATGTTTGGCTCTGTAGCTTTAAACTTCTGCTGCATTTTCTTTACTGGTGTGACAATGACTGAGTGGCAATAGAGACACTTAATCCAACCAAATGTTACTGAATGACGTTGAGTTCCAGTTTTCCATCTGAAAACACAACTAAACAGATTGGTGAGTGGCTGGTTACTTACCTCCCACAGAGATGAAAAGTAGTGCAGAGCTCACTCCTGTACAACGACTATTGAATCGTTGCTCGCTGTGTTTCAGCCCTCCAATTATCATGCAGATGCCCTGGAAAACAAGAGGCCAGTGATATAGATGCTGTTGTTTAACATGATTTTTCCCATTGTGGACTTTCACTGATTTATTGAGTCCCTCATTGGATGTGCCGGATTCAATGATAAAATAACAAGTTAATCAAATTATTTCTTACATGGTTGAGGCAGAATACTAGAGTTATTTGTTTGAAACATATGCATGAATTATTTTTACAAAATCGTTCTCAGAGGGGTAAAATATGATGTGAATTCAGTTGGCTCACAGGGATGAAGAGGATGCACCCGAGCAGTGTGCCAGTCAGTGCTGCCTTCACAACCTCCTGCAGACATTGATTCGCTGCCTGGTGACCCCTGAGAAGGGCTGTGATGTAAAAGGTCAACTCTGTGATGGAGCCGAAGGTGGCGTTCACCACTGCGCCCACAGCAAAGTTACTCTGGGCGGAGATACTGTCAGAGCCAAAAGGAAAAACTGAAGCATCTTGAATTATTGGGAACTCTAACTCAGTTGATAGATGTGATCAAAGGTTGATGAAGGATAAATGTGTTTGAAGGTCAAGAGAAACAGCTCACCTGGCAATGCCCATACCAATGTAATATGACAATGGTATGATGGAAACGATTGCTATGGCGAACTTGGAATCGGAGCTGGCATACTGGTTTTCTTTGTCAATGTACCCAATTACCATGGCAATTATAACAAGAGGGAGGAGGTCTGAAATGAGGGTCAAAGATGATAACAGGTCTTCATTATGACACACACTGACACACGCACATTCATATCAAATGGTAAAGGATACTGACAGCGAATACATTGATCCCATCAACAGTGTACTTGTAGTAGTACCAGTTTACAGCATGGTAGCAGCACAGCAGCGCCCGGGCCTCATAGCTGTGCGGCTATGGTCAAATAAGAAACTATGTATGAGCATCAACCAAGAAGGACAAGTCTTGTATTTGACCACATTTAACGGGGGGCTTCAACGCTCTGCCTTGCCTTCCTCTGTGAGCAGGTAGAGACAAACACGTCCTCAGGAGGCAAAAGAAGAATGACGCCCAAAGTACGTGCGTTCATCTTGGCAACAGGGATGGTGAAGACCAGGATCCAGGAGAAGAGACAGACAAGGGAGTGGATGACCACCAGAAGAGGATATCCTAGCAGCAGCCACACGTAGGTGGAGAAACGACTCTAAACAATGAGAAGGAGACTCAATGTCGATTTCCATGTAGCAGCCCTATATACTGTAATATGGTATATTCAAAGTGTTACCCAATAGGGAGTCTGTCCTGGCTGCTCTGCCATCTCTGGGATTGGCACCTCTGTGGGGGAAGGCAGCAGAACCGGTGAGTTATCCTCCACCCCATCCATGTTGCACTCACAGTCTGGCATGTCATGGCAACATCTCCTTAATGTATTTCCAATCTGTTGAAACACAACAGATAAAACTCCCAGCTCATCAAAGCATCAAGTATAACATTGATGTTTATAATATAATCACAATCTTAGTCATACTCACACTTGTAAGAATCACATCAACTCACTACATAAAAATACACAACTACACGTAAAAGGGAAGTGGATAAAGTTATATAATTCACATTCTGTAGTAAAAATAAAAACATTAGCTGACAAATGCCATGTTTTGTTGTAGAGGCTTTATAGGTAATAAACCATAGTATCCCAGCAAACAAATAAACAGCACCAAAGGCATGACCTCCTGGGTGGAGGTGATAATACTAAATGTCCAAATTTCCGGGCATCAACTTTACGAAAATCTCTCTTAACTGTCACAAAGTGTCAACTGCACCTTCAACAATGTATTGCAATACCAAGTCTGCACAAATGGCCGGTGTGGTGTTGCATGCTTTGCGGTGTACATCAGACTTCTGCTTTCAAGACCCTAAGTTAGTGAGACGCTATGAGGAAACTACACGTTTTCACTGTGCTTCCTCCTCAAAAGAATCTGGATCAAGCATTACCTCGTGGATAGACTTGCCAAAGGGCCACAGGAAGTAGCAGGACAACTTCCAGCAAAGTTTTCCTGAAACGATAGAAAATGAATGAGAGCAATATGTGACTATTAATAATAAACAATATTATCATCCTCTGTTTAATTGCCCACCTACCATAAGGTACACCAGTGATAGTGATGAACATTAGCAGGCCGACCAGGAGGTACGCCAGAGAGACCCACCAACCGAAAAGAAACATATACACTATATTTCCGCATGTGATGAGATGACCTGATGAGAGGACAGCAAAGTTAAAACCATTAATGAAGGTTTGAGAAGTTTTCCAGCAGCCACAGTGGCTGCCTTCAACTGAATTAAAGGATCATTTGTTTTTTTACAACTTCATCATGCCTTTTAGTAATAATAATACTGTCGATCAGCAAGAACCTTGGACACTACACAAGCACAATAATCTGTACCTGGACCAGTGTGTGCTTTAATAATGTTCAGTTCTGAGTAGAGCTCTTTCACAACTTCTGATCTGTCTTCAATTGGACGCTCTGTCACATGGCTCTTCCATTTTCTAAAACCAAACTGACAGACACACACCCAGAGTAGTGACTTGGAGGGATCATCAGTGTCTCCTGTTGTTCTGAAATCAAATCTCTGGATTTGCATTGGCAAACATTCGTGCTGGGACATCTTACCCTGTAGTTGTTCACCAGCTTGTTGGCTTCCACTTCGTTCTCTGCTCTGATGGTTCTCTTGCTTTGGAGCTCCTCCCAGGTATCATCACAAGCATGATGGCTTGGGCCTACATTAATGTGCAACGACATGACAAGAAAATACTTGCAAACACAGATGTCGCTAAAAAAATCAAAATGATCTGCTGCCCGTACTCACGTGCATGTGCTGACATGTACTCTGTTGTGCATAGTGCGGGACATATGGAGCAATGTGTAGACTGAGTGAAAGTGTCTGTTGAATTATGTTGTTGACCTCTAGAAAGGCAGTTGTTGATCTGTTCATGATCTGCAACAACCAGCAAGATGTTTTTATTTACACATGAAAGTAGTGGAAATGTTGTTCAACAAATGATTGCAGGCAAGTCCATCCAGTCCTTTAATGATGAGTACAACTGCTGCATTTGTTCTACAGCAATTCAGAGGTATGACTGCAATTAATTTAACGGTACAAACTGCTCTAGCTCATTTGTGGATTTCAAGGGTTTTTCGGTTACAGACTTCAGCCTTGACAAGTGAAAAGATTACTGTCATTATACAACAAGATTGTATACAGGTGGTGACATCCTCCTTAAATGATTACAAATCAACAATTAGGCAGTCTTTTTGGTTTCTCTTCCTGTTTTTGTCTGTGCCTCTGGAACTACGTACACGCATGCAATTTCCCTGAAAGTTATGTTAGCATCATTTAATACATAGACATATTTTGCACAAGCAAACGCGCCAGCACACGTGCGCACACACAAAAACAACAAACGTACTCACACACATCGTAATGAATTAAACATGACTCCGATATGCTATACATCACGACAAATAACACCTGCTGTATTCAATCAGCGGACATATTTAAAATGGAGATTATACATTAGTTACACTGTTGTTACGGGCACAAAGTTATTTCATTATCGCAAGCTAGCCACTCACCTGGAGTGAGTTGAGTGGGCCTTCTCCGGCGGTTGGTTGTGTCTGTGGTCTGTGTGGACGATAGAGACATCTCCTCCTCAGCGTTATGTCCTATTAAGTACGTCAATACAACACTTCAGTCGCTCCTCTGCTGCGAAGCGAGCGCACTGATTCACGGAGAATTAAGCGCCTCGGAATTGTGGGAAATGTAGGCCATGGTACAGCTCCTTAAAGGGGAATTCTACCCTAAACAACATGTACGCCGTTAAAATTTAAGTTTGTAATCGCGTTACCTAATACCAGACTGTAAAAATACTCTTATTTTTGAAATTGCTATTAAAACCTATAGCACAAAGTATTAAAAATGACCCCTTCCACAATATCGTATATTAGCCTATATACTGTATGTAATATAAAGTCTCCTAAAATTATCATGTATAGGCTTACATTCTATCGATTTCTAGAAAATGTCATATTCTTGTATATTTTACTATAACATATTTTAGTTCTTCTTATCTGTTTGATTTTAGTCGTCTCCCTTCCCCTGTATTGGACTGTTGCATAAAATAAATAGATTATTACAAAATTGGAAAGGTAAAGTGGCGGATGTAGTCGAGCTATTTCGTTTTAAAATCAATTAAAGTATAAAGTTGCATACAATGGAAATACTAAGGTAAAGCACAACTACTACAGTCTATAAAAAATACAGTTGTCTCGCTAAAGCTGAAGATTCTGTCCTTAAATGAATTAAGTAAGGCATCAATTTTTGCAGCTTCTAATGAATGGAAATGGTGGCAAAAAATGGAACCCTGAAGTGAAGTGGATTTCAGACAACACAGTAGAGCTTGTAGCTTAAACAGAGAAAAGAGCTCCACATCGTGGTCAAACTGAGGTGTGACGAAATAGAAAAAGGAGAATATTTATTTTCATTTCACATCCAGGTTTGTTTGATTATCATTTTATCATCTACTGTGAAATGATGTGTTAATTTCCCAAATAAACTCTCTGCCGGACACACAGATACTGTTTCCATCAATAATTTGTGTCTGATGGGTTTTTGCTGTAAGTTACTTAGCGCATCCTAAATTACATCCATGTGTTGTGTCCCATCTAGGCCGAGGCAGATTGCTGATGATTACATTTAATTTAACCATTTTAAAATGTAAAATGCCTAGCACAGTTGTAAAGTTGCTTCTTCAATCTCTGTTATTACAGAAATTCAATGAAGACTGACTTCATATACATCAGGTAGAACTATTGTATATATGACTACAGTATATCTGCAGGGTAAGGGGCGGAAGAAAGAAGCTCTCTGATTATGCTAACTATGTTTTCAAAGCATTTGAACTTATGTAACTTACTAATAATGTTACAGTCTGGTAAGTTTATTTCTGATCGTATCTTATAGTTCAATCGGGAGAATCTTTTTCAATTTAAAGCAGGGAAATTTTAAGATAGAAACGGAGGAGCAAATTAAAACTATAATTCAATTCGATAAACTCAGAGGTTGGCTTTGTTGCTACAGCTTCTCATGGTCTACTGTGGGTACTGATGCTAATTTTAGCTAACGTTAAAAGTGTACAACAACTTGTGAATGAGGATTAACAAGTCAAACTATTGCCATTTGCTCTCTGCCACATAAAAAATGGGTATTTACAAACTAATCATGTGTTTTTATATTGAATCACATTGCGGCTCCTCTGTTTATTTCATATTATATTGTTTTTTACATTTATAAGACACTGACAATCAATATATAAATATTTTTTCTTGACCAAATTTTATATGATATATATATCAAATGCCTCTTGGCACTCTGCCAGTTTAGCAATGTGATTGGCCTGAAGTCACATGACCATAGACTAAGCCCAACCCGACTTAGCCGATAAGTCTATTTTGTTGGTTGTCTCCCGTACCATTTACTTTTTAAAAACATTTTTCTTTTAAACTCATTAATAAAAAGTTCTTTGTTACGTTTTCTAGGGTGAGAGTGAAAAAGGCTACAGAGGATTAATAGGCAGGAAAATGCAGCATAAAGGCTTAAATGAAGTTATGTGTGTATGCTCATAATAGAGGAGATTGAAAAATAGATAAGTTCTGGGTAGAAGGTGTGTCAAACAATAATAAAACTTCTTCCAGTTTCTGAGTAAATTATCAACATTTCCCCTGTTTATGGTGCATATGATCTTGTCAGTGTCATCTAAACCTTTGTCTGTTTAGTTGTAGGTGAAAGACAAAGTGCAAACCTCATCTAGCACGATAAGTTGAGTGCTTTGTGCGCAAAATAAACATTAGGTGGCAAATACAGCCTGAGGTTACACAGACCTTTCAGAGAAGTTTTTGTGACCCAAATGTTGGATTTGTCAATACATGATTTACTGCCAAGCTGTCTTTCCAACTTAGGAGACAGAAAGTGTTTCATCCCCTAGCCCTGCCCATATAGCTGACCTTGTGAAGTGGCTAAGAGGCGTATCAAATCATCCACCTAAGAAATATAAAAAATAATCACATAGAACACCCCTGCAGTTTTTGAGTGGCTATTGAGACATGTGAAGGCTTGATTGGTGGTTATCTAGCAAAAGAGGTGGACTTTTCCGATATCGGGTCTAGTCATATATAAATGTAGCAACACACATCATGGTTCACTTGGGAACTCTCCAGTTCAAGCTGCTTTGAAACCATGGCAAAGCACGGGAGTGCCAGCTCTTTAGTGGCACTAGCCCTGCTAGGGTACTTAGTTTGGACAAAGGTAGAAGCTCAAGACTCAACATGGCATAGGACTGTACAGTTCCCGATCCCACAAGGTCATCAGGCACCGCAGGTCCCTGCTCCACCGCAGAATCCTCCTCCACACTCTCAAAGGCAACAGGTCCAACCGCCTCCAGCGCAGAATCCTCCTTCAAATCCTCCTTCAAATCCTCAAAGGCCACAGGTCCAACTGCCTCCAGTGCAGAATCCTCCTTCACACCTTCAATGGCCATATGTCCAACAGCCTCCAGTGCAGAATCCTCCTTCAAATCCTCAAAGGCCACAGGTCCAACCACCTCCAGCGCAGAATCCTCCTCAAACCCTCAAAGCCACAGGTCCAACCACCTCCAGCGCAGAATCCTCCTTCAAATCCTCAAAAGCCACAGGTCCAACCGCCTCCAGTGCAGAATCCTCCTTCACACCTTCAATGGCCATATGTCCAACAGCCTCCAGCGCAGAATCCTCCTTCAAATCCTCAAAGGCCACAGGTCCAACCACCTCCAGCGCAGAATCCTCCTTCACACCCTCAAAGGCCACAGGTCCAACAGCCTCCAGTGCAGAATCCTCCTCAATACCATCAATGGCCACAGGTCCAACCACCTCAAGTGCAGAATCCTCTTCAATCCCCTGAAAAGCCACAGGTCCAACCGCCTCCAGTGCAGAATCCTCCTTCACACCCTCAATGGCCATATGTCCAACAGCCTCCAGTGCAGAATCCTCCTTCAAACCCTCAAAGGCCACAGGTCCAACAGCCTCCAGCGCAGAATCCTCCTCAATACCCTCAAAGGCCACAGGTCCAACCGCCTCCGTGCAGAATCCTCCTTCAAATCCTCAAAGGCCACAGGTCCAGCTGCCTCCAGCACAGAATCTTCCTCAATACCCTCAAAGGCCACAGGTCCAACCGCCTTCCGTGCAGAATCCTCCTTCAAATCCTCAAAGGCCACAGGTCCAACAGCCTCCAGCGCAGAATCCTCCTTCAAATCCTCAAAGGCCACAGGTCCAACCGCCTCCAGTGCAGAAACCTCCTCCATACCCTCAAAAACCACAGGTCCAACCGCCTCCAATGCAGAATCCTCCTCAATCCCTTGAAAAGCCACAGGTCCAACCACCTCCAGCACAGAATCCTCCTCAGTACCCTCAAAGACCACAGGTCCAACCACCTCCAGCACAGAATCCTCCTCAGTACCCTCAAAGACCACAGATCCAACCACCTCCAGCGCAGAATCCTCCTTCAAATCCTCAAAGGCCA
>CAAKHC010001588.1:16175-32552 GCA_901007825.1 Macroramphosus scolopax
AACAAACCAGACAACCTGTTCTCTTGACCCACAAGACCAACTAAATCAAATGTAATAAAAAATAGATGCAAGAGGGTCTCGTCTGCCTGGATGGATGGATGGATGGATGGATGGATGGATGGATGGATGGATGGACGGACGGACGGACAATCATACCTTGGTATGTTTTAAAAAATGTTTGTTCTTCATGTACATGCAGTGATAACGTAGCCGGCTGCAGAATGTGATGTGGGATGAGAAGCTGACAACATGCATGACTGACTCCTTCTGTCGCAGCCCCGGATTGTAACTTTAGGCTTTTAAACAAAGTTATTGATTAGAGCAAATTTTAAAAATCTTGTTGTTATGCAACGGCAACCACTGTGATGTTTTTAGGTCATTGTGTGAGTGAACTTGCTCCTCACACATAGAGGTTTTAGTGAAGTCTGTACTGGGGGGTCTGTGACAACAAGCTGCTGAGCCCAAATTAAGAAACTTGTAGCCCCACTGCCAACAGCTGGGTAACCCCCCCCTGCATCTCCCTGAGCCAAGGGATGAACTCACTCGGGTCCGGGGCCAGGCACTCGCACTTGTAGGTAGTGATGTAGTCGGGCTTGAAGTCGGTGTTAATGGGGTAGTATTTGAAGGAGCCCACCATCTTCTTGATGGCGTCAGAGATGAAGATGAAGGAAATCAGGCTGGAGAAGCCCTCCTCAGTGCAACGCGTCATGTACTTGATGATGTAACTGGCATCACTTGCCACCAGGATTAAACACTGCAGACAGGAGTGGATGCCGATCCACAGACGCAGCTCCATGTAATCGATGGAGTTGTTCCTTTGGGAGGGAGAAGAAGCACAGTGCATGCATCCATTAAGGGAGTTGACCTGACCAACATATGCAGGACACCCACTAACCTTTGTAATAATACATTTCATGGCAATTATAATCATGTTGATATGTAACAACTGATCAACATGTGGTCTGAGTCATATCATCGACTTCATCTGTCAATTAACAGGTCAACACTGGTTTTCATTATGGACAGGATATGACACTGGACGTAACCTGGTTATTGATCTGTGATTTGAACACGATCCAGGACTCTGACGCTCTATGTGGGAATGATTTCATTCCTCTACTCTGTCCGTCATTTCTGTCCTGAGCTATTTGTATCATTACTATCTGACCTTTACTCATGACGCTCCCGACCATGTGTTTTGTTTCAATGCTCATTGAAAGTCCCCTAAAGTCGTGTTTTGCTTCTAGTTCCTTCAGTTGGATGTTTGAGATTCACCGTGCAGAGTCATGTTTGTGCAGTTAAACAACAGAGTTCGGTCTCTGTGAGGGATCTGTGGCATCACAACTAGTTGGGAGTCTCCCCCCCAGTGTGGATGGAACAAACGTTTCCTGCATGTACATTATTCCTGCAAAGCCATTCGACATCTGGTCGTAAAACCAGCAGCAGTCAATAGTTCCAGTCAATGGTTCTGTACGTCAGCCAGCGCCAGACAGACATCAGTGTCCCTTCATGTAAGGACACAATATAATGCAGAACTCAATGTGACTGACGGACTTTTAAAAGCAGATTCATTCTCTGGGATGAATTATACACCCAAACATTTCTGAATGTACGGGGAGCATGAAAAGATTTTACAAACAGTATCTAGATGTTTGACCTTCGTGAGGTTGGTATTCTGAAATCAGCTCGGCCACGTGATGAGTCGTCTAGTTGGCTCTACACATGTGCTAGGAAGACTTTCATTACAGGCAGGTCGACTCAAACGTCGCTGGTAGAAAATGTCTTAAGATGTCTTCAAACAGCGAGATGAAAGAAAGAACAATTACAAGGTTTCCCATTTTCATGTGGAAAAGGTAGAAAGCAAATTATGATAAAAATCCACTTCTTGCTCACCTTGAAATGCAAACCTCCACTGAGTGTTTTAAGTTTGTGCCTGAAGGAAATAAGGAGAACGGACGTGCATAGACTTCTGTTACGTATATAGAATTAATTTAGTCTCAAGTCAAACGTAAACCCTGACCACGGTCGTGCCCCTGACAACAGTCAGTTGTGTTTTGGATTATAAAATAATCATGAAATACTCCTGTGAGTGTCATTAAATAGGCAGCCTGGTACTTCACAGTATCTCCTCCATGTCTGCCTATTGCAGGATCAGTAGCTGTTAGAGAGGCTCACTTGCTGAACTCAAACAGGAGCTTTTCAAAGATGAGGATGGGTCCAGTGGAGCTGAGGATGATGAGGGGCTGACCGCTGAAGAGGCAGAACACGGAGCCAGCGAGAGCGGTACCCAGGAAACTCTCCATTACACCCTGCAGGAAGAGGAAGAGGAAGGGAGAGGCACACAGCAAACGCAGCTGAAAATGACGAATTAGGGACAGAAGATGTTTGAGCTGTGGTGCTGGTGAAGTCAGAGAATCGATGAGGGAAGAGGAAGAGGAAGAGGGGCGGAGGGTTGTGGCTGTGTGTGAGTGTATTAGACAAACGGTCAAGATGATGGATTTCAACCTGACAGGGACGGGAATGAGTGAGAGCCAATCCACTTACCTAAAATGTCTCGTGTGAATCTGTGTTTTTGTGAATGAGTGTGTTGCTGTTAGTGTTGCTGTGAAGGACCGGATGTGTGAATAGAAATAAACAGACCTGATTTAATGTAAAGCCACAAAGAAATGTAAAGAGTCCACCCTCACAGTGCTGTGGACTGGAAGAGGCTAATTTATAAAGCAACACATTCTCTCAATTCCTACGTGGGTGATGCCACTGACTGAGCAGTATAATCATACCAGGATTTATTGTGCAAAGATCACAATGAGAAGTCCGACATGCCGGACCAGATACTCTTTAATTGAGGATAAACTAGATGAAATGCCCGGAAGCAGTGTCACTGCTATGACAAACAAGCAGTGCACAGGTGAAGACTGATGATGTATCGAACCTCAGCTCATAAATGGGACACCAGATTACAAATGAACCTTCAGGCCTGACACAGGTTCATTTTCATATGGTGCTGCCTCTTGCCATTGTCTCAGTGACTGAGACTTGCCAAAAAAATATATTTAAACATAAGAACAGGTGGATGCCTGCGCTCTCTGAGTGTCCTACTGTCAACAGGATTACACACAAACTAGTTTCTACTTAGAAGATCTAGCAAAGGAAATCTGTCTTTCTGGACAAACCCCAGACTCGCCTGCAGCAGGCCGCCCCAATAAGCAAGAGACACATTTCTACTGGATCCACAGTCATTCATTCAGTGCAGAACATTCAGTCCACATGGAAGAGGACGGACGTGAAACAGCCGAGCACTAGAAGATTCTGTTTTTTTTGTCATCACGATGGTTCAGTTAAAATTGAATCTAAGCTTTGCAGAGCAGTTATTAATCTACCAGGAAATATTAAATGGATCATTGTGCAACGGTATAAACCTAGAGACACTCTGCCTGACAGCATGTTAAAAAGGCACATCTAGAAAACAAACCTAGATCACACAACTGGACTTGTTCATCCACTCTTCTACCTGGTAGTTGTCTGTGGCGTCTCCCAGCAGGCCACCGAAAGTGATGGCGTTGGTGATGCAGCCCAAGTAGATGAAGAGCACAGCAGAGATGGACTGGATGTGGAAACCCTCATAGAAGTCACTAGGCAACCATGGCAGTTTCCTCTTTATGTCCAAGTACAGACCGCCGCAGAAGCTGCATGCAGACATTCACAGCAGATTCACATCACCTTCACCATCGCAGCAGAGTGGAGAGAACTTCATATCCCCTGAACGCAGGTAACAGTTACTTAAAGTGTTGGCAGAAAAACCCCTTTTAAATGTCTGTTTACATCTTGACAAAGATCTTTCCGTGAGGGGTTTGACAGATACAATATATATTATTCCCACAAATCAGCATGTTCTAAACAAACTTTCTGGTTGGAATGACATTATAAAATCTCATTTCACGGTACATTTCCTGCTATGCAACAAAACAAGGGGTGGAACATTTGTTTTTGTTGCTTAAGGCACAGCTGAAAGTGATTCATCTTCTGTTCCAACGCTGTGCTGAACTGCCAAATAAATCAGACGATGAATCTGTGAATCATCAGCTAAAGTGCCCAGTAGGGAGTGTCTCCATCTTTGAGGTGAATTTGTAACAAAGTAATTTGACAACTTTGCCGAAGATGGATTGATTCAGATGGACTCCGATATGCAGATTATGTTTGATCGAACGCTCTCGGCGGTTTGCCGTGTGACCTCCTACCGTCCAGTGAATGCCAGCTCCTCTCCAAGTTCATGTTGCGCCGGCATCTCCTCGTCCTCCGCCAGGCCTCCTCCTCCACCGGCTGTACCGTTCATCTGCCCCAGCTCGTTTAAAGAAAACACTGACTTCCTAAACGAAACATACAGAGGAATATCAGTCAGCGTTATACTGAATGTCTGTCAGAGAGCTTATCCCTGATGGAGTAACTGAGGTCTTTAGCTGGGTTTTATGTGGGAAACAATTATTTTGTTGTACGGCTGAAGATGTTTTTTATCTAGTGAAGAATTAACTTCATCAGGTTTCATCAGGAGCTGAGAGCTTAATGTGCTTTATAAACTGTGTGGATGTGTAAGACTCAGACCTTTTGTCAGCCGAGGGGACTTTCTTGGGTGGCTCAATGCGGATTTTGGGATCCCATTCCCCAGGTGGAAGCACAATCACCTCGTCCAAAAACTCATCAATGCCAGCGATGAGGTCCTCCCGATCTCTGGCCTTGTAGGCTACATCACTGAAGAGCTAAGACGGGCAGAGAGAGAGGTAAAGGTCGGGGATTGTCCCGTCTCACTCGGCTGATATTACAGAGATAGTAATCAGTATGTACTGCTGTGTGTCTAATAAGAGGGCTTCGACCCGTCCGTCCTCTCTGGGGGCCTCTGGAGACTTGTTAAACATAAATTGTGGAAGCTATATTGACACTTTGACCCCAGTTGGAAAACATTCAAACACATCTGCCAGTCAGAAAACACTCATCCCCCAGGAAGACTTTTAGTCATGCAGGGGAGCATAACTCAGAACAAAGTGAGAGGGTTGATTCTAATTGGTTTTGTAAATGGCCGCTGCCCACTGCTCGGATCTCCAGACATCAGGCCTGTAAACCAGAAATCAGCGAAGCCTTGAATATCACATTTAAAAGCTGCAGCAGCTGTCTGCAGCCTGTGGAAGACAGAAATATTTCCCCCAAGAGAGGCACATTCATTGATTTTCTCTCCCGCATACAAACAGCTTAACTCGATTTCTATTGGATTGAGGCTGTTTTCTCAATCCTGCAAGTTTCTACATTGACTTTAATCCAGCTAATAACTGTGTATGGATTTCACAGGCTGCCTGCACTCATTGTCTGTTTAATAATATATTGGATAATTAATGTCGGTACTTTACATCGGAACATTTGACCCCTTCACCTTTCGTGGTCGCAGGATTGTATCTGACAATTCCTGAAACTTTCCAACAGACATTAAGACATTTGTACTCACTTCACTTCAGGATTGGACAAATGTTCAAACTAGGAAATTCTCACTAAAGCTCCTGTTTTTTCATTACATATACAGTTTCAAACTGAAGTTTACACACACTCATCATGAACATGATTGTCATGGGAATATTGTGCTTTCACGATTTCCTTCATCTCGTGCAGAATGATTGTTCATCTTTAATTGAGTAGAGAATCAAGTATTTAGTGAGCAGGTTCATCAACATCAAATATATCCTGTCAGAAACATCCAGCAGCTCGTCTAGTATCCGGTTGAAGGTCCTGCAGCAGGTTTCAACTTGACCAATCACTGCTGGTTGTCGTCAACAAGCTTCTGAGAGAGTTCTGGTGGATATTCAAACATTCTTCTGGTCAGAATATTAATCAGATGTTTGTTTCCTGGTGCGGACAGTCAACATGTCCTCCATGCGGTTGAGTTCAGGACTTTGGGAAGGACCTTTGTTTCATTCATTCCACAACCAGCTTGTTACTGAGCTCTTTGTCCTGCTGAAGCTGACGGTTGAAGGTGGTGCTGAAGTACTCTGAGGGAATCCTCCTCCTCCATTACTCCATCCACATCGTGGACCAGTTCACCCGGTGGCCAGCCGCCCCAGACCGGACGCTACCACCACCACCATGCTGACTGGTGGAGCCGTGTTCTCGGGGTGGGATGCTTCACCTTTACGTCTCCAAACTTCCCTCTGGTCATCAGGCCAGACAACTCAATCTCTGCCTCCTCTGACCGTCATCCAGAAGGCTTCTGCTTTGTTAATGTGGTCGGCTGCAGACTTCAGTGGAGCTTGAAGGTGTCGATGTTGGACCAGGTGGGTCAGTAGCCTCTCAGTCCATGATGCTCCAACACTTACTGGACTGTAGACAGTGGTACTGATGTTCCAGCAGGTCGGCCTGTTCCTTGATGGTTCCTGGTTTGTTCCTGAACATCTCCCCTCAGTTCAGGTTTAACGTTTTGGTTCTTCTTCCTGACCTTAGCAAAGTGGCCAAACATCCCAATAACTTGTACTGACTGACGACAGTTTGACCTGATGACCTTGGAGTCTGCAGTTGTTTCCAAACGGTTCCCAGAGACATTCCTGACTATCCTCTTCCTCGGCTCTGCAGAGCTCCTTGGACTTCCCCACTGTGCTGTGTGTTGGTCCATCTAATGAGAGCTTTTAATGTTGGCACAGAGGAGCTACCGGCTGCAGTCAATCATGATCAATAACCAGAAGTTTAGAGGCCTCGGCAAATTAAAAGTCATATTGGAACTTTAAGAATGAATGAATTAAGATGAATTAATAATCTAAGTGGATGTATGTATGTTCTTGATCCAGTACATATAATCATGATTTCAGAAAACCTTAAATAAATTCAACTAACTAACAAAATTCTTGATTTTCTTCTCTATTAAAGCTGTTCGATGTACAATCATTCTGCCTCAGGACCAGAACATTTGAAAGAAATCACTGAAAAACCAACATTCCCATGATGAGTGGATGTAATCCTCTGTTTAAACAACAAACTATGGGAATGGAATTAGCTTTTGAAGGTACCTCGGTATAAACAGAAGTATTGGAGAAATTAAACCTTATAAAGTTTCATAAATGTCAACTTCATGGCGGCACACTCGGAAGCATTAGAGGATCACAGAAGTCATTGTGATTCATCGTCAGCCTGTTGTAAATGTTGTGGCATCATTTCATAGTTAAAAGAGATATTTTAGTCCTGAACAAACTGGTAGACCAGCGACAGGCTGACAGAGTCGCCCTGCGAGGAGGACCAACATGCTGAACATACTGTCGATGGTATATAAACAGAAGGAACATTTATAATTATTAAAGTCTTCACTACTGCATTTTTCTTTGGTCATGTCGGAAGCAAACACAAGTATTGCATTAAGCAGTAGGAATACCTGTCATCAATGGGTCAGTGGGCTACAACACATCCCACACATACATTTGAATTCCTGACCACAGCTTTTATAGGAAATGGCCCTTTTTTCTTTACCACAGTTTCACTGACATACTGTCAGCCGGTGTTGTCTAATGAAGACGGCAGGTCACAGAAATATTTGCAGGCACTCACATCATCCACCATCAGGGTTGCTATGGCTCGGCCGATCTCATTATAGGACTTGGCCTTTCCTTGAGGTCCCAGGAGAACAAACAGGAATCTATGCAGCGATGAGATAAATGTGAGGTATGTGCAGGGAATGACGGCTGTACGTGAAGAAGACTTGAGTGTGAGCAAGAGGCAGATGATTTCACCTGGTGGGCACGGGGACCTCGGTGAGACCTCCCAGTGTTGTGGCCTGGGCCAGGCGGACAAAGGCAACAAACGGTTTGTCGAGGAAATCCACTTCTCCCACCAGCACGTTGGAGGCTTCTGCATCTCTGGGGATCTTCTTCATGAATTTATTTTTCAGCTGCAGAAGTGACGACACAGACACAGTGGAGTTGATAACATTTAACACAATGTTTTGTTTATATGTGTCTAGATGTTTGTATTATCTGTCTCCATATCGACGTGTGTTAAGTGTTTATTCTGGTAGTATTTGCTGCTTTAATTGGAATCTGTAAACCCTACAGATTAGCCTCGGGGGACTTGATCTAATCTGCAGATGTGAGTATGAGCATCAAACATCAATCAACAGAAGGGAAAGAGAGATAAGATAAGATAATCCTTTACTCATCCCATGACGGGGAAATTTACAAAGGCCAAACAAACGTAGGCTGACACTGTTGCAACTGACAGTTATCTGACCCTCACATTGCATGTAAAGGTGTGGCCGGGAATTGGATGGCAGCACAATAACACTCAATAACAGCGAGGCGTGCCAGCAACCCACAGCCGGAACCCGTGGCTACATGTGAGGGCCGAGCACGCGGACCGGACAATGGGATCCATGTTTTTCCAGCTGCCAGCTCAATATTGACTCAGACAATGTTGTAGTTTTGTTCATTGTCACATGTGACCTACTGTAGGCCTGTAGATTCAATTCGAACATGCAGCCAACCTTTCATAACTGGAGTATCATTTCACATCCTCATAAAGTTCACAGCCCACTTCCCATAATTCCAAACACATTCTCATTCATCTATTTGCTCATGTTGATCATCGAGGAGAGAATGACACTTAATCCTGACCTGCCTGTTTCAAAGCCCGGCGGCCTGATCCAAGCAACAACGGCACGTCCTTGCACCTGTCCGCGCATGTGTCACAAGGTTTAAGCCACATTGTCGTATCAGCCCCACAAATGAGTGAGTTATGTGCCCGCACACTTCCTCTATCATCAGCTGTCAGCCTGACTCGCGATCGCAATAAAAGAACCAATGGCAGAGCTGTCTCTCACCACTCCTGTGACACATTAATTCAACACCGGGCTGAGACATGAGACAGGTAATCTCACAGATAAGAGAAAGCAGCAAAGTGGAAAACAAATATACAATCAAGAGACATGCTTCCATGCAGAATATAGATGCTTTCTTACTGTTGTATGAGGTGTGTAGGGACATAAATTCAGCCATAAAACCACTGGGGAATAAAAAACTAACATCCCCCTGCTCTGGGGAAATGACTATCAAATTGTGAGGCGTTTTTTTTCCCTCCATTATTAAAATACATAAAGATGTGACAAATATTAGAGGAGTTACCTGGTCTGTGCTGGGAGTGTCTGCAATATCATTCATACTTCTACTCTGAGCGTGACCTGCAGGGCAACAACAACAGTTATTACAGCTAAATTACATGATTAATATTTTAGATCATTTCTGCTTTTAGATCCCGTTCGTGAGAAGCAGTTTAATTTGTCGAAATTGAGATCTTTAGTCTGAGTTTACTGCCAGCGTACTTCAACAGGCATAATTCATGAAACGTCCGGGCGTCCGTGGAGAGCTCCAGTTTGTTTCAGGGTTGGGGAATTAAACTGTGTCCTTCCTAAAAGAGGACTTCAATCAAAAAATGGGAAGACTGCTGTTTCAAGAATTAAAACATAACTAAATACTTCTGTACTTGATGAAAAAAGATTTCTCTGCAATAATCTACAGACTTTCATGTGCATTGAAACGCCGCGGACGGACACCTACGCAGGCGGCCGTAGTTGGCAGGCTGCTGCTTCAGCCGGAGGTCCTCTGTGGATCGGTTATAGTTGGGCATCGGCCCCGGACCAGGGGGACCCCGAGGCCCTGAAGTCCGACCTGGGAGGCGAGCAAAACAAAGACACCAACAGCAGCGGAGTGGTCAGAGGAGCTGCTCTATGATTCAGCTAGCAGCATGTGTCGGGCCTGGTCGACATGAGGAAATGTTACAGTGATAATTAACTCATCAAACATTAATATGTCCCATGTGGAGGAGGCTGTTGACTCCAGGAGAGCATTCATTCATTTACCAGGAGATGCATAATAGATATATGGGAGGCTGCGGAATGAAACACATGACCTAATAAACTAGAAAGGAGATGGAATTGCTACATGTTGATATCACAGTGATATTTCCACTCGGTCATTGTATCTAGTTGTATTAATAATGGAAATTGACTCTGGCCATTTGAAACACGCACATCTCTCATACTTTTATCATTACAGGACCTGTTTATTATAATTCCGTCAGGGCCGTAGGTCAGTGCGCCATCATCCAGTAGGGGAAATTGGTCCCATTATGTTTTGTTTCCCTGAGATAGAGGCATGTTTGGTGATATAGATGACGGCACTCACCGGTAGAAGAGCTGGACTTTCCGATGTCGGCGAGCGAGCGATGGATCGGCTTCTTGGTCTGGTGTCGATGTTTCCTCAGCAGAACAAAACTGATGTTGTCTCGGAGCTCAGGAGCTATCATGCCCTCCTCTATCTGCCTCTCAATGATCTCATCTGGAAGAGGTGTAAGCAGAATGTGATGAAACAGCCGGGGTTAGAGTTCCTGCTCACAAGTCAGTGGGGAGTGAAATCTGTATGTAAACGGTGCATGCAAAGGGCCTATGTTTAAAAATACTACACCCTGTGTACTAAGGTACTTCAAGGGCCTAACTTGAGAGTTCACAGTCAGTAGCACTAAAGAGCTGTGTGGTGTTCAGTCCAGAGAATAACTGCTGGTTCATTTCCCTCCTGAGGTTGACCAGGGACAAAATATTAAACTCCACATTACCCATTAATCATCTGTGATTAGATCTCGGTTCATATAACACACGTATTTGAAAACATGTGCAAACTCCAAAAGAAGTCATTATAACATTCAATTAAACACAATTTGGTTGGGTACAAACTGTGTTTACAGAAATAAAATAACTGCAGACACAAAGCCTTCATGTGTTTCAGCAGGACGCTGCCGAACACAGACAGTAGGTCCGTCATTACATTTGTTTTGACACTTTATATTTACTAAAAGCTCTTTAAATCACCATCTCAAGTAGGCAGACCGTCCGCCTTGTTCCCCATCTCAATATTTACACCACAGTTACGGCCTGCTGGCTGGAGTTTATTCACTTTGAAGAAACTTGTGTGTCTGACGGCTGCAGATGTTCCTCTTACAGTGGACAGCTCCAGCAGCCACACGGAGCTCGATGGGCTTTGACTCACTGTGATTCTCCGTGTTAATATCCAATCCCTCCAAACCTCATATCCTGGCTGACAGGCCTGTTTCACTGGGAAATATATCTTGTAACAGAAGCTAGAGACTCTGGAAATGCAGCTTCATTTGGACATTAGTATAATATATCTGACGAGGTACCGATAAGATAATTCCTCTCATGCATTTACACCGCAGCTCCAAAACTAAAGACAAACGATGATGCGACACAAGATTAGATGAGAGACGCAATATCCTGATTGGCCTAGTTCAGTCATCTGATTTGTCAGGTTATGTCATTGGGTGATATTCGTGTAAAATGAACGTCACCTGAGCAAGAGGTGGAACTGGAAGTGAACCAACACTATTCAGGTGTGTGTATGAACTGTGGACTGGACCCTGGAGAATTCACCCAAAACCAACAGCTGTGGATCAAATTCTGCAGAAGCAGAAGCAGCTGTTCACCAGCTGAAATTGTAAATGCTGTAATTGATTCTTTTTTATATTGATTGTCTAATTGAGTTATTAACTCCGTACAAATGCATCTGCAGCTTCCGCTGTGGCCTGCGGTTCGCCCGCATGCTGATCCTGGTCTGGTAATCGTGTTAATGTGGAAAATGTTTTAATATCAGTTAAAAGAGGGGTTGTAATCATTAACTTTATATAAGACGTGGACGTGGCGTCACCCGCAGGCTCTTGGACTCCTTGAGTCCTTCATTAAGAAGTATGTTTTTGCTAAAAGCTAAATCCCTTCTTGACTCCACTGTTCAAATAGTGGAAAACATCTCGCACACGTTCATGCACAAAGCTCAGCGAAGGAAACTAAGTCCTGAACATCTCACCAACTATCTGCGGCAGAGAGTAGCCGTCCAGGTCCAGCAGAACCGTTCCACTCTGGAGACACGTCCTGAGCTCAAAAAGACTGTGCAGGGACAGCGTGGACACGTGTGGTTTACTCCACCTCTCGCCCCCCTCCTCCACCTTCTCCTCGAACTTCACCCACCTGAAGGCAGGAAAAACCCAAACAAAAGGAAGAAGTTGAGTTGAGTTCACAGGAATCTGATCACTACGTGGTTCGTATCGTACTTCCATGAAGCTCTTGACTTGACTTCTCCCACTTCCCAAAGCTCCGTATGAACCTGTTCTGATTGTTCCATGACTCATCCCTGACTATAAAATATGCCACGTTGGAGAGTGTGCAGACTTCCGTCATCATCTGAATACTTTTCATTGTTTCTGGTACTGACTGATTCTCGAGTGGATATTCTCCAGATCCAAATCTTGAAGCAACAGCGAATCAACATAATATCAGAGCAATTGGGTTTTTGATGACGAGGAGAGCGACTGATTGCATGAATTGAATCGATGTGTGTGATGTGTCATCCACCTGGCAGACTCCTTCCACTCCAGCTCATCTCCTTCTCGCTGCAGAGTGTCCATCTCAGTGAAAAGCGTTGGTGTGGGTAGGTCATCATCTTCATTCAAGATGTAACGTAGCCGCTCTGCCGCTGGAGACACTTGATTAAATGAAACAAAGCTTTTAAAATCACTTTCAGCTGGCAAACATACATCAGCAATGTATTCCTCTAATTCCTCAACAGTAAGAAGGAAGACAAAAGGTCTTTAGTGAAACATCAGTGATGCTCCTTCTTGTGTCATGCAGCTGAAGTAGCGTGTTGGTGTCTGTGCTGGATTGACATCAGGCTGTCAGTGCTGCACCGTACGGAACAAGAGTCGAGTTAACAAACAACTGAAGGCAACACTTCATGGGCAAACAGTGTGTGACGAACATTGACTGAAGGAGCAGATTGAGGAAGATCAATGGGTCAAACACAACATTATGTGAAGCTTAAAGTTGTTTAGTTGCCTTATCACTTTTGTATTTGTTCATTATTCTCAGTCTTCCGTCACAGTTTGGTTAGGTTTGGGTTATATAATAGACCCTTTCACATCATCCATCACGTGTCAGATAATCAGTAGTTCCTCTATCGTATCTCTGGTAACAATAACTAAATATAATAAAAGTATACATGAAAGTATTTCGACCTTTGAATCCCATCAGCAGCAGTGTTTGCACTATTTCAGCCTGATAACATGTTCAAGATTCCACCCTGTTGTATTATTAGTACCCAACATGGACATGCTGTAGGCTGCAGGGCGGCCAGCTGCTGACCTATGGACTGAGCTGGATGTAATTACAGGATAAAGCGTGTGTCTTCTAATGCCATCAGCGATCAATGATATCGAAAGGCTGTATTGACAGAAAACAAGTGTAGCTTCTGGTTCCTATGTTGTTTTTAATCACATGGTAACATCAGTTATGCAACAATCACTAGTATTTACATCTCTTGAACTTGGCTCCAAAGGAATGTTAATCAAATGGGGATTAGAAAATGGGGACCAGTACTTCATGCATGTCAATGCAGAAGCAGATTTTCCATATAGTTTACAAACCCCACCGAGAGCGCGATGAATACCCAGAAGTAGACGAAGAACGCTACACTTGCAAAACTGCATTATTTCTACTCAATTACAGTCCAGGACTGTGAATTTCTATTATTTTCTAAGTGCTAAACAACAGCCGATAGAATGATGATCATCATTTCGTCTATTTTCCTCCCCATACACTCTGTGTTGTTTACACTTCCCTCCCTGGGCACCATTTTCTCCTGCTGTTTAATGTTCCTGCTTTAAGCCGCCTACTGGTAATAGCACCATATTAATTATGGATATCCATGTATGAGGCATATACACTCCAAAAGGAAATGTATGGCACCCTGGCAGCTGTGTGCATACGATTTATCATGCAAACCAAACCTCTGTTGTTTGTATTAGAGTGCAGCCTCACTTCCCTGCAGTGACAACACACTAATTAGAATAGGAGGCAGAAGTGGTATTTTTCTTTGATAGATTATTCATCTGACGATTCACGTTCATATTTTTCCCACATGTTCTTTTGTATAACAGTCTTGTGTATAATCTAATTTACAGGTGCGTAGGACCATGAAGTCTACTGAAATGTAGGACGACTTCAAGCTTATAAATTCCTGCACGCTGTTCCTAAAATATCTAATAAAGAAGCAACTATTGTCATGAAGCTGATCTTTGACCAAAGTTACAGGGATCCTAAAGGGATTATTTCACTTTCATATTTGAGTAATAAATGTTAAATTGCTGTCTCAGCCTTTGTCTATAAAATACGCATTAGACAGGTCTATTAGTTTGCTGGGTGCACTGACTTCATGGAGTCTCCTGGTTGCCTGGCAACCTCACAGCACTACAAAAAGGTTTCTGAGCTTCGCCAAGAAGTAGTCCAGCACATAAACGCTCATAAAACCACAACGTCAATGTATTCTAACAGATTGAGACACCAAGGCGTGTTAATGTTTGAGCTTCAGAGGTTTTGTTGGTATGTAGGTTTTGGATTTTGTACTTGTGTACAGAGCCATGTGTGTTCCCCTGCCTTCAGTCTTTGTGCTAAGCTAACAGGCTAATTCAACTATTGGCAAGAAAGCTTAAAGTCACAGTTGAGCTTTTTCCAATGACGGTGGAAAGGACAAAGTTGACGAAAAATATTGAGCGTGGGGAAAGTTTTCATACGTGTCCTGAGTTCAGATTCAAACACATCAGTAACGTAATGTCTCACAAAAGCACCTCTGCAGAGGTTGGTGATTGACAGTCAGTGTAGCCAATCAAAATGACTACAAGCACAACATAAACTGGAAGGTAGGTAAGAGACTTTCAGTCTGAATGACTCGAGGTCTGACCATGTAAAACAGTCACAGTGGTTTAAGAAGGTTCATAGATCTTCTGGTCACTGACTTACTTGTGCGTCGTATGTCTAGTAGACTCTGGTCGTTTGTATCCATAAGTCCTTCCTCTATGTCGATGTCTCTGTACTGGTCATGCTCCTGGTGTCTGTGGTGGCTATAGCGTCTGTCTCTGTCCATGTCGGTGGCCTCACGACTAGAACGCCTTCGCCTACGCTTGCGCCTGTATCCTCGAGGCACTGGGACGCCGATGTAGATGGACTGATGGTCTGCAGACAGATTGGGATGGTTCCCAGATGATGAATATACACTGCATGTATCCCACCGTACAGGGTTGCACTGATTTAAATGCAAAACTGAACTTCTAATATGGATGTCTGTGAAGAAAAAGTCTCCACAAAGAGCTACATTAATAACATGCTGAACAAGACCTGAGTTTTTGCAAAACAATTCACTTAAAGTCATTTTTCATGAAGGGTTACGGAAATAGTTGACTGATTTGACACCGGCAGACTGACTGATGAGATTTTTCATTAATCTCTCAAACTCCGAGAAACTTATTCATGATGTTAAAATCACAAAAACAAACTGAATGAATCAGTGCTCACAGCTCATTTCTGCTTATTAACAACAGAAGCTGAAGTCCTCATAGTACTCTTTTCGTGTATCATCCCTGTTTTGCAACATCACCCTCTATGATGTGATTTCGATCATCTGTTGACAATTAAGGCTTCGCTCCAAAGTTAATTGCACACAAAACTCCATGTGGAATAACTAAACAACAGAGACACAAATCTAAATTGGAGGGTTGTGAAAACAAAAGACTCTGCGAACATGATGTGAACTGTGAGGGCAAAACACACACACACTCACACACACTCAGTATTCCTCAGTACACAGTTTGAATGCAATAATACAGAAACACAGTGTACAATACATTATTCCCTCCCTTTAATGACTCTCAGCCACTCACACACTCTCAGCACAAATAATCCAAGTATAAAGTTGGTATATATAGAGTGTGATGTAGCTCCTGATCACATTAAGAGTCGAAGCGGATGTACCGACTTAGCATCCTGTTTCTATTAGCAGAGGGACAGTCTGTTATAGGCATGTTCACACGTTTACCTTCCTCCTCCTCATAGCGAGGGTGAGAAGTACCCATCCCTCTGTCTCCATGGTCCATCCTGGTAAGAAGACAGAAAAGCAGAATAAGCTCAGGTGTGTGTAACCTTGCAGTGTGTGTTGTGTCTCTGTTGCCTATGCTTTTGTGTAACACTTGTGTGTAACTGTGTCTCATTGTGCCTGCATGTCTAATTGGGTGGATGTCCATTTATATTTAATTGTACATGTGTATTGCTGTTATAATATCTGTACACACCCGTGTGTTTGCTTGTGTGTTTCAGTGATTTATGTATGCGTGTGCGTGTGCGTGTGTGTGTGTGTGTGTGTGTGTGTGTGTGTGTGTGTGTGTGGTAAATCAGAGCAAAGCGTGGCTCCTAGTGTGCAGCAGATTGCCTCAGCTCACACCACTGCCTCCGCAAATTAATACCATTGATTTTCC
>CAAKHC010001588.1:32800-45328 GCA_901007825.1 Macroramphosus scolopax
ATGTGTATTGCTGTTATAATATCTGTACACACCCGTGTGTTTGCTTGTGTGTTTCAGTGATTTATGTATGCGTGTGCGTGTGCGTGTGTGTGTGTGTGTGTGTGTGTGTGTCATCGCTCAATTTCTGGAAACGAGCCTCCAGCGGCAGCTGTGGATTTTGTTCACTGGACTGCATGTTGGGTCACGGTGCAGATCAATAGGAAAATAATTAACAGGGAGGCCAGGTCAATGGAAATGTGCATAATTAAAACGAATGAGAGGTAAGTTATCGCAAGTGGCACCAGTTCACACATTGACCACCACCAGCAGAGTTTAAGCGACAGGATATACACACACAGAGAGATGTACAGCAGCAGTAGGCAACATGCAACTTTACATCTGAACTTGCCTATATGTTCTATGAAGGTCAAATGTTCCCAAGCTATCATACTGATATTGAGGTGAACCAGTAATATATACAAACAGTACAACACAGGAGGGGGCAGCCTCACACACCAGCATATTGATTCTGTCATTTATTCATTGCTTTTATTCAAGGAGGTTACGATTTTGTGAGATAAATGATGTATCAAAAGGATGTTCAAGTGTAACGAGAGCAAAGATAAGCGTATAATCTCATGAGAATCCAGTATAATGAAAGTACAGATTCAAAATATGTCTGACTTTAAGTTATTAATCGTGGCCTAAAGCATTTGTCTGTATTAATCAATTTTTGGCTGCTAGGGGAAGAACTTCAAAAGAGGCTTATCACACATCCAGCAAAATCTGATTAGTCACAGTTCTCTTATTTCCGGTCCAACGCTCAATTTTGCTCAGTTTTTTTATCTTGCAGATTTTTTTTTCTTACCAGTTAGATGGTAGTTTTGACTGTTTTTAGGACTTAAGAATATCTACCAATGGATGCTGGCAGATGTGTGTGAGGATCCTCGGTCAACCAGGTCATGGTTGTCCACGGAGGGTGGAATCAAGAGCAACCAGACTCGGTTGAATATACCTGAAGACATTTCGCCTCTCATTGAATGGCCTCTCAGTTTTGACCTGAGGAAACCTCTTGAGAGGTCAAATGTCAGGTTGGTCTTGGTTCAAGCCTCTGTGCTGCAGAGTTATTCATTTGTCATAGCAGGAAAAGTACAAGTGTAACAAATGTACAATGATGTGTGCTCGTATTCCACTCCAGCATTCGCATCCGAAGATGTGCAACATATTATAAGAAATCATTATTGTTTACCATATTGATAAAACAAATGAAAAAAATATGTTGCATTTGTATTTTTGTTTGTTGCTGAATCGTTAGTCATCTCATGAATCAAACATTACAAGTCTAATAATCTGCTGTGAAAAGGTCTGTTGTCTCACAATCATGTTGCTGAGCTGCTACCTGTTGAACCAGCACATCCCAGTCAAGTATGAAATTCAGTATATTAATCCCTATTAGTCTACTGAAGCATCACCTTTGGACAAACTTAAACCTGCACTAATCCATATTAGGAAGTTGTTATTCATGATGACAAACCTGCACAGATATATCACACAACTCTGCAGTTTCCTGTTGCTGAAAGCATCTTTTCAGTGTCTTTCCGTTCAATGTCTTGGTTTTATCCTGCACCAAGTGAGCAGGAACATCACTACAAGGTCATTTTTCTGATTTGTTTGGAGAAGACACGGAAGCCAATGTGAGCAAATGTGCAATTTATTGCACCCAATCTTTCTTCTACTAAACAATTCAGGCGTATAAATTGACTCCATCTCCTGAAAAACTGCCCCTAGGATCTAAGGTCGTCAGTAAATCTGAGGTAGTTTTTGTTTTTAATGTTGTTGAATCCTTTTTGAAATTCCAAGGCACTTCATTGGGGTGTAGAGTCAATAATGTACAAGGCTGTCTGACACATCAGATGATTGTTGAGACATTCTTTACAAAGCTTGCTCTTATATTTCTTTTCCTCAACCATGTAATTTCTATGTCCCACAAGTCGAACCAGTGCCCGCTATACGATCTCATTTCTGGAATATCGCTCCAGGAATACAATCCACCCCGAAGGGGTGAGAGGCGTAAAGTGCTTTGTGGAGGATGATTTTAGCCCAGCAGAGCCAAGTGGAGCTGCTGCTGTGAATGTTTGTAGCTCTGGCTCCCTGCCTCTGTAATTAGTGCTGTCACATCAGTGTCCTTCACACCCAGTGGGCAGCCGGAGCAAGAGCTGCAGGCTGCCCCCCTCACGGAGCTGATCGATGATTTCCCCCTGCTTCCAAACCCCCCCTCTCACATAAACAATGCATGAGTGTAGGTGTGTGTGTGTGTGTGTGTGTTTGTGTGTGTGTGTGTGTAGATGCAGTTGTCAGGATAAATGATGCTTCTTAGAGCTTCCTTGAGTTTAAAGAAAAATGCTGTAAGTGTCATCAAGTTCTCGGAAAGTTTTTACGGTCATATGAGAATCATTTCCCGGCCTTTTGTAGAAATAAAACAGAAATACGTGTAACAGGTAAATGACCACATGCTACTTCAGGCCATGTTCAAACAGAGGACACAAACCTTGAGGAAGTCACTGCCTTGATCTTGATCCAAACACTTTAACATCTAAACTATTACTGTCGCTGTAATATAACCGCTTAAACAGTGAGCCTACAGCTCAATACCGTCTTTATTAAAGATAAATTTGGCATTTAAACCTGAAGATTTACATTTTCAACTACCAAATAATATCAGATGCAACCATTTTCGGCAAAATTAGTTTGACATCAGTGGAAGTTAAGTCTGCGGCTGACATTTCAGAAACTGGGCTGCCGTCCTCACATTTGCTTTGTGTTTCTAAGGAAGGACAAAACGAGAAACTGTTGACTAAACAAGGTGAGAAAATGAAAAGGCACAGTTTTGTGTTTGAGGAGCGTTCAGAGAGACAGAACAAGGAATAAGAACAACACAAGAAAGTAAGACTTTATAATAAATCAACTTACCTGGATCAGTTGTCAGACAGATGAAGTGAAAGGGCAAAAGGCCTTTACAGCTTGTGAAAACATACCAGTGAATCACCAACAAACTACTGAAGGGACGAACGCAGCAAAGTAGAAAAAGCTCCTTTGCTATTAGTCTCTGCCTGTTGGTCCCTCTGACTGGCTCTCGCTCTGTCTATCTCACGACTGGTTCAATAACGACAAACTAGGACTGAGCCAAAAGCTTCAGGCAGGAAGTCGTTTTAAAATATACTTGACACCAGCCATTGATTGGAAATCTCCCAGTATACTATCCCAACAGGTCAATGTATAGCATTGTGGAAATAATGGATAGATATAGGACGCTACCAGTGAAAACACACTGTGGGTTGAAAAACTTTACCCTTAACTCAGGTAGTATAGATATTAGTTTGGGTATTCCTACAGTTGTTCAACTCAATGGGAGATGAAATTCGTTAGCCAGCTGGAGGCTTATCAGCAAAGATTAACAACTGTGCTAACAGTTGAGTGAAGGTCAACATAGGCACAGTGGAAATTGAGTTATAGGCAAGCATTAGCATGCTTACATGCTAACGATTAGAGCGTTACTATCCTGATGTTAACACTGTCATAATTAGCATGCTAACATGCTAACGATGACAGTTTAACTATTCTGATGTTAACACTGTCAGAGCTAACATGCTAACAGTTACAGTGTTCCTGATGTTAACACTGTCGAGCTAACATGCTTACAGTTACAGTGTTACTATTAGGATGTTAACACTGTCATCATCGTAAATTTCTCCGTCGTGAGACATTAAAGGTTTTCTGATTTCTGATTAGCATGCTAACATGCTAACTATGACAGTTTAACTATTCTGTACACTACACGTTAGCATGCTTACATGATATTCTGCTAACAACATCAGCAGCAGATAATACTTATCCTACTCATCATTTATGAGCTTTAAGTAACATTTATAAGCAAAATCGTGTAAACATGAGCCACAGTACCGAATATCTTGAGCAGCGCTGCTGTAGAGTCATATGAAGCAAAACGCAACACATCAAAACAAGTAACACTGAATTTAACAATAAAAAAACAGGTAGACAAACAAGCAGCAATTTTCCTTTGAAATGAAATGTTCCTCTGTCAGTCTGTCTACAGAAGAAGCAGCTCCCTCCTCTGCTTTTTCAACATGATTGGCTAATGGACTTTAACAGTTTGGGTTTATGGAGGGCATTAAGTCATAATGGTTCAAGTCCAAGTGAAGTCACGAGTCATTGGTGATTAAGCCAAAATCGAGTTTCCACTCTTTTATGATTTTATCAAGTCAACTCATCCAATTTGTGGCTTGAATTTTGTGGCTCTAGTTCATGTCATGTGACTCGAGTCCACACCTCTGTTAATCAGATATAATGATTACTGTGTTCATCATCTTAGATTAGTGTGTTTATATGTAACAGTTGCTAATTAGCATGGAACAAACTGTTGGGTGTCATTAGTTGTGTATGTGTATGTGTATGTATTTAGTTTTTTGGATTTTTGTTTTGCATTAATGTTCCAATGAATAATCATCCTTAACAAAAGAAGCTTGACATTGAAATGTATTCGCTGTGCTGTTACTTTGAATTAGATATATCTAGTTCAATAAACAATAGCTCTTAGTATTCTTTGTTTGAGAAACATTAATGTAAGTGCAAAAATTGGTGGCAATCCCGAAGGAGATATTGTGTGGATATTTTGTCCTGTGATGACGCGAAATGACAAGTCAGGGATCAATAGGATTCATCCTCTCGGCCTGACGAACGTCTGTTTCATGGGAATCCATCAAGACGCTGACAAGAAATTCTACTAAAAACCATAATTGTCAACCTGCCGGTCACATTAGATGGAAGTCAGAGGATCAGGAGTTGGTGGGATTCGTCCTCTGGGGACCATGAATGTCCCCTTGTACTATATTTGTAGTTGTTGAGATATGTCAGTACAAGACTTACATTGTCATTTAAGGAGCCATGTCACTAACATGAACAGGATGACCTTTCTGGCTTTCTACTGGCAGAATATAATGGGAGCAGACATCCCCCACTCGACTCACATTTACATTCAAGTTCATTTATGAATAGTCAAAAGGCTTTCAGTGCTTATTGCCTGTTACCAGCCATTTACTCATCCTTCACTGCTCTAATTTGTAGGCTTAAGACATACATCTTAAGACATATAGTCTCTACATATGTCAGTCAATCAGCTATATTCTGAATTCCGTGCAGAGTAAGATACCAAAAAATCCATAATTGGGCATGTGAGTGCTACTATACATGTTATAGTGTACCTTCATAGAAGAAAAGGGATTTAGAGGGTTGAACATACTGTGAATCAATAATGGTACTGCAGCCTTCTATGGGGGACACTATGTCTGGTGATTGCAATTCATAATGATCATAAAGGTCATTGCAGTCGTCCTTTCACTGTTTGCTGTGTCCTCTATCAAATGAGACATCGAAGAGGCAAGGAGCAACAGACATAGTCTTTATTGCTTGAATGTTCATGACTTAATATCTCAGTAGATGAAACATAAAATACCTGCATTGCTAGTTAAATCAAAGATGACAGGATACTTACTGATGAAGATATGTTTGGGTTTAGGGGTATTTCCATACTTATAATCATGCTAATAGTGTTAGATTCCCAACTATCTCTTGAGGTCCTCAAAAGCACCTCGGAGAGGTAAGGCAGGAAAATAACTGCTTAAATTAAACCACAACACTTAATCACAGAATGACTTGTGAAATTTACCAAACGCTGGAGAGAGATGATTCATAAAAGTTTTCAAAATTACCAATTGCATTAGCACTGTTGCAGTGTAACTAGTAAGGTGTTTGCAGAATGTAGACCTCGGTCACATATTCCAGATCCAACCTCCTTCCAAAATATATTTGTTCTGTCTGGATGTGAACTTTTGTCAAGATCAGAAAAAAATCTTACACATTAATGTATATTATCACTATAAATGTGCTTGATTTAAGAACTATAATATTGAAGGTCCATGTAATACATTACTGAGAAATGAATGAAAATGTGGCCAATGATCCTGATTACTTTTTTGGAGTACAGTATTTCCAAAGATGCCATTTACTTGAATTTCCCTCGGGATAAATAAAGTATCTGTTGTCATTTTCCTGCTGAGATGCAGGATCGTGGATTAATAAATGGATATAGAGACACATTCGTCAGGCTTGTGAAAGGCACCTCACTTGTAAGTATCACGTACATGTGTAGTTTTTCTGTTGTAAGCCGTCCCTATAAAATAAAATACAGGCAGGAAAGACAGTTCTATATTTATACACTTGAACTTTTAATTATATATTTTACTCAGCATTAAGTTGATTTTGTTGCAACCTTTACCCCAAGTCCTCTTGTAGTTTTTATAATTTGGTCATTAACAGATTCATCAGGCTTCTGTGATGTTATTCAACTGTGCCAAACCTTGTCCATTAAAAAGACACTTTATGGGACTAATAATGGGATTGATAATGATGTGAACGACAGAAGATCTCTGACCTACGGAATTGGAGAAAATAGATTAGCTAATAATAAAACGCAATGACAAAGGGTAAAGCACAGTTAAGCAGAAATTGAAGCATTTCAAGGCTGCAGACAAGATGGCTCAAACAAGTAATACAATTTACTTCCATGCACTTTTGTCCCTAAGTTTCCTGTTTTGCACCTCACCATAGAAATCCAAAAAAGAACTGTGCAGTATATCTGTCGCTCTGCTTTTCATCAACTCCATCACATTGCTGCTGATTGTTGACAACATGTGCTGCCGGCTGCTGCAATGACAGCTCAACATATCTGTGTGAAGAGTTTTTAAATTGTGACAGCTCCTATTCCGTAAACAGCAGGTACATCAGCGTCTTCACTCATGTTTTGCCGAGCTCTTAGCCTAATCCTGCTGGTTGAATCTGCATTTCAGGCGTTTATTTTCAGTATTGTGTCAACAATGTCTGTCATCTGACAACACATTTTTTCAAGGAAAGGAATTTCTAGTATTATCTGAGCTCAATAACTGGGCCCTTAGCAACAAATGATACCAATCCTACAAACAGGTGTGGAAACTGCATGAATGTGTGTTTCCTTTCCTGATTGACAGCAAAATTCACGTTCGTTATCATAATCGCCTCTCGTTCGGATGTGCGCACATCCTGCACTCGAGCCGCTAAGTGCTTTTTTAAGTTGAAGCTCATCATCTCCTACCCAGGATCATTCCTCCCATTGTCCCTTGATCATCGGGAGGGAGGGAGAGAGGTGAGAAGTGAACGAGGAGAGACCACCTGCAGGAGGAGAAAGAGCAGCGTGCATTGATGTGCTGCTTGTGGGTTGAATTGATGTGGCTGGTGCATCTCATCCATCAACTGAGAGAGCGGTCCTGAGGAGGTGTGCAACAGGTGAAGAGAGATACAAGAGGAAGAAGACGTCAGCCTTTGTAAACAAGACACATTCATATGTACTTACATTCCATCACAATTTTACAATTTGTGTCCTTGACTATCAACACTAATCTATCTATCCATTTTATCAGTGTTACAGTTTCAGTCACCATAGTGGACTACATACATTGTACTGCATAGTATGCTTATTTAAATTTATAATCCTCTAAATTTAAGATAGCAATATTGTAGCATAGAGATTTAAGTGAGAAAAAAAGCAAGGAAGACATAAAAGACATTACAAGATGAAACCAGTGGTTCCCAAACATTCTTTACAAGAATAATTTCCCCTTCAAACTTCTCATTCATTCAAATAATTGTTCTTAGTCTCCAAATATGACAGTATACCAATATTTATTTAAAAGATGTAACAATGTCTGTGTGTAGCAGAACTTGTCAGTTGTTTGCTTCAAATTGTATTAATTATTCAACCTTTTGGAGGGGCCTCATCCCGATAGGACGGTAGCCACACCGATTGATTTGAATCCTGAGAACACATAACAGCAATCTAGCCATCCTGAAATAATTACGACTGCTCGTCGTGTTGTGCCACCAAGTACAGTATAATGCCAACATGACCAACACAAGAGCAGTTAATGTTTTTTTGCCAAGTCAAAATAAATGAATGCCTGCCTGATTTAATCATTTCCAGGTGATGTTTATCTGTGTAAAGAGTGAGGGCGATCAACAGCTCATGTTCATCAGGCAGCTTCATTACCTCTGTAAAATGTCACAAATGTTCCTGAAATATTTAAACCAGTGCTGATCGTTGGACGTTTTTAAAAGGTTTAGTGGACAGATGAAATGAGAGTGACTCTTGATGGTCCAGATGGATGCGGCCGGACACAAAGAATCCCCTTGAGTCAGCCACCAGCCAGTTGGAGGAGGGGAACTGGTTTTGGCTGCTATCACTGAGGATGAGCTATATTTGGATCTTTCAGGTGAAAGATGAATCAACTTCCAAACCTTCTGCCGCTGACTGGAAGATACTTTCTACAGCTGACATTTGCATCTGTTCTACAAAAAAAAGAATTCCTGAGTTTTAAAATTTGCACAGTATTAGTGTATAATAATCTATCCATCTATCTCCCGATCATATGTACTGGTACCATGTCAGTGTTTTCACATCATGACTGGATCGTAGTTAAGCATCAGCCAGAAGCTGGCAGTGGCAAATCATCTTCTCTTGAGGCAGGATGTTTGTCTGTCTGTGTTTGCAGTTCAAATTCATGCATAGATACACATAATTAATCTGCTACCACAATCAGTAGACAAATTCAGCTTTATTGACAAGAACAGTAGTGCTGATACAAGGCAGGAGCTAAGGGGAAGCTCGAAACAGTGGTCAGATACATAAAAACTGTCACTGAATATCTTTTCACTGGATCTGCAGCCTGGATAATCCCTTTAGTTGTTCCTTTAAAAGATGGAAGGAATAAAAAGTTTCATTTAAAAATGGAATAGACCCCCTTTATGAGAGCCTAACATGTAAACTGAGTCTTTTTTAATAACTTATTCATATACAGTACAAATCATGCATCCCATGTTAATCCACAACTATCAGTCTTACAATGTACACTGATTTCACAAAATCAAACCAAATCATAACAAAGAGAAGTATTACACAAACTGTAAACATCCGCCACAGACGCTACACGCAAGACATACTTGGCTATTACTATTTCTCGGACACTGAAAAACTTCCATTAATCTACCATTAATTTATACATGAAATAGTACTGTCCTCTGACTACTGGGCTATTTTCAAAACAGCCTGAGGTAAGCTTTAGCACATGAGACACAGCTCAGTTTCAAAGGCTAAAATAATTAAATAAAACGTGATATAATGCCAGAAATTCATGAAAAGAAACAATCAAACAATAGAAAAGGAATCATGTTTTAAAAAGCCAATGCCAGGTTGTTCTTGAAAGCTTTGTGTAAACAAATTAATAAAAGTGCCAAAGTACTTCGAAACCCTTTAGCCGATCAAATTTTCAATCCAATAACTGAGAGGTTCAACCATTAAGTAGTGCAATACAACTCCAACAAATGCAGTGATTACAATGACAGAAAAAGGCAAAACCCAAAAAGGCAAGAAAGGGCGAGAAAGACCACTCAGTGTTCCCTTTTCTGCTTCCGCCCAACGTCTACCTCATCCAGCCCGGTGGTCGATCTGGACTGCTGCATTTCTCGGAGTTGAGCGTGTGTGCGAAGCGGCTGCTTCTTGAGCTTCTCCAGGTGTACGTCGATGGGGTCCAGCTCAGGCTCGGCGACGGGAAGGGGCAGGTAGCCGCCGTCCCTCGGCAGGCACATGCACCAGCCAGCGCCGCCCAGGTCCAGCTCGCTGTACTGAAACTCAGATTTCTTTAGCCTGAAGTCCACCATGTCGGCAGACTCGCTCATTTCTACCAGAAGGTTCCAGAAGACACAGGTCAGGATGATGCCCATTAACTGCAGGGAGACATGGAGGAAACAAACATCATCAATCATAGACCAAAATATGATTACAGCTTATGTTTATATGTATGTTTACTTTATTTGATTAATCAACACATCTTTCAAATAGGAAAAAAATTACAAAATTCCATTTCCTTATAAAGGTTGGGCAGTTTACACATTCAAATATTAACCACAGGGTCACAGACATTGTGACTGAGGACAGTATTAAAGAATAAGAGAGAAAAGTCTGCCTAACCAGCAATGTAAACTAAAGCACTGAAGGACTTTGAAAACTGAAAGTTACAGCACTTTTAATTTCAGCATTTACAAACACGGTTAAGTATTTTCTCTTAAATCTTTCTGCAGAAAAACACTTTGCATGCAGCATATAAATTAGTGATTTGCGAGGCAGTCTTCCTAGGATAAATATTGAAATGTGAGCCAGCTTGCAGAAACTGGGAGAATATCACGGCTAAGTTAGAGAAGTGCACTTGGCTGGAAACACAGTTCAGTAGCAGTGAATCGGTGCCTTGAGTTTTAAATTACCTGTGGCAGCCCGATGGCGCAGCAGAGTGCAATGGTTATTCCAATATTGTCACTCATCCACAGGTTGACTGCATGGATGCAGCCTCGCACATGGATCACTTCATGCAGGGTTTCACGCTGATGGAAAAAAAAAACGGAAGAGTAAACTTTCAATTTGAAACTGAGCAAAATAAACTCTCTTATACTCCTTAGTTTTCACACACACAGGAGGGTTTTTTATGTCATTTGTCCTGGACATTAATAAGCGCCAACAGCAAATCAACTTTCTCATTCTCTTACCTTCACTAGTCCCAAACATTTTGGAATAAAGATGTAGACTTATAGGGTTTACATGTTTAGTGTTTCTCACTAGGAGCATTGTGTGTAATTCAATTAACGTGTTTCATTACTCAAACATTCCATCTCTGTTCATCTTCTAAATCCTGTGTAGGTTACAACCATGTTTGTTATTCAGCAGCGGATGAACGTCCACTGCATCAGCTGCATACTTGAGTGTATGTGTGTGCATGATGATACAAACTAAACAGGGACGTAATCATCAAAATATTATTCCATAGCGCCAGTCATAGAACAGGGTACACTTTAATTAGTGACAAATTATTAAGAAAATATTTGACCTTTACATTATAAAATATTTAACATTAATAAGCAGCACAGCAACATGATTATAAGAAGTATTTGTATGTGTCAACGTCTCTCATCAGGACCTGTTTCATCACTAGTGAAGTGCCGTACATTCCAGTGAGTTGATTAGTCACATCTAGGTGCTTTAACTAGAAATATCCTTAAGAGTTGCAGTGTTAAATAGAAAGAATATCACATATAAAGTCATATTGCCTCCACCTATTTCAGGGAGAAAACATTGTTACAAATTAAAACCAATGTACAGTTTAAAGATGATGACAACAAAGAACTTTATGACACTGGACATCATCCGTTCTGAGGCCTGCAGTGACACATGTTAACACAACAAGCTGGTTTTATCAAACCCTCGTTCTATGGCCTGTCAGATGTCTACAACATCCAGCTGTTCTTCTTACCTGTTTTTCCAGGGTCTGGAACCCACACAGAGTGTTAACGACCTCTCCCAGCTGTGGAAAGATCCCAGAGAGTTAGAGACAGGATTTTGGATTAAGATTGCCAGACACAAATCCATGGGGACATATGTGAGAGTTAAATGCTCTTCACAAAGGGGTTTACCTGTCCCCGGCCAGCCGGAGCATGAACTTATATGTTTTCAAAAGGGCTGCAATCCTGACAGGTAGGAACTGATAAGAGCAGAAATCTAGCCAATGTTCAGCCTTTCTAACAGCTCCTCTATCTCTGGCTGTGTGTGTGTGAGTATTGGACGACTCTGTCATTAACTCTCCCGCACAGCTCCACTGCTTCCAGACACAGTATCAGTGCTGGAGGAGGAGGAGCAGGAGTGATACCGAACATCGTTCACACTTTGCAATAACAGAAATCATCCAATCATAGTGTATAATGTGATGATCCATGAACACATGTTGGTTTGTCACAAACAATGTAATACAAATATTACTGTAACAGTGCAACTTCTTCCTTCACAGATGAAGAGTGATGAGCTCGCAGACAACACACAACCCCAAGCTGAGAAGCTGAGAAGCAGCTAGCTGAATGTTTGTACCCTTCCACTCTCTCTGTGGCTTTGTTTTAGCTAATGCCATATGCTCGGATTAGCCCTGAGACATGGTATCAGGATCTCATATACCCCTTTAATGGAATAACAACAGATCTAATCCTATGAAGGTCCAAGCCTAAGTTCACAAGCAGTCTTGGTTAGGGACTTCTGTTCATGTTATTGGTGCAAATCCCTGTTTGAAGTGATTAATAAAAGGTTCTCAGTGTAATTCAGATTACCAAAGGACTCAACCGTTACAGAGTTAAATGCTGGGAGTGCTGGTGCACATGAAGAAGAGCTGGTACAGAGGGGAGGAACGGTGTTAAAACTACATAATAGTGTGAAATAAACACAGACATCATTCTGAGCGTGTGTGTGTGTGTGTGTGTGTGTGTGTGTGTGTGTGTGTGTGTGTGTGTGTGTGTGAGACAGAAAGAGAGAGAGATCGTCTGTGTGTGTGTGTGAGAGAGACTCAGGGGATGTAA
>CAAKHC010001589.1:12541-22648 GCA_901007825.1 Macroramphosus scolopax
GGGGGAAGGGGGGGGCGGGGGGGGGGGGGGGGGGGGGGGGTCGGGGGGGGGTCTACCATCTTTAGTGTTCATGTATTGAAGTTTAGACCTGAAACATGTTGGAAGTTTAACAAGTGACAAATAATTTGTGACCGACACCACCACACACACACACACACACACACACACACACACACACACACACACATACAAACTGACACACAGAGACACACCTGACGCGACTCCTGTCAGGTCACGTGACCTCGTCTCACCTGCCCAGGATGTTTGAACCAATCAGGAATTCAGAGTTTTTCCAACGACAGGAAGTCGTGGACACGGTGAAACTGACCAAGGGTTGTCCGTCCTTGCAGGTGAAGACTCGAGTGGCGGGCCGCGTGCACGCGGTAACCGTCCGCGATGTGAAGCTTTCGGAGGCCGGCAAGGTCAAATTGAGCGCCGGGGACTTCCAGACTCTGGCTCAGCTCGTCGTCAGAGGTGAGACACACCGACTCACGGCGACGGCCAACACTACTCTCAACAATACATTTGGCTTGATGGAACGCAATCGTTCTATTTTGTGCATTCAGAGCCGCCGGTGGAGTTCACCAAGCCCCTGGAGGACCAGTCGGTGGAGGAGGAAGCCACCGCCACGCTGGAGTGTGAAGTTTCCAGGGAGAACGCAGAAGTGCGATGGTTCAAGGAAGGACAGGAGATCCGCATGACCAAGAAGTACGAAACCACTGCTGATGGTCGCAAGAGGGCGCTGGTCATCCACGACTGCAATCCGGACGATGCCAAGATGTACACGTGCGATGCCAAGGAGTTCAAAACGTCCGGCTTCCTGGAAGTGACACGTAAGAACGAAGCATGAACCTGAACGTTCATCGTCTCTGTTAATGACCGTTTTATTCTATCGATAAGTTTAATGACACCTCGATCCGCTGATCTTTCATGAGTCCTTACGAGGTTTTCAGTTACATCACAGTGATTACTTTTAGCGTGCTACATTAGCGTCTTGTTTGTGCCCTCAGCTCCTCATGTGGAGTTCACAAAGCCACTGCAGGACGTCGAGGTCAAAGAGAAGGAATCTGCAAAGTTTGAATGTGAAGTGTCCCGCGAGTCCGCCAAGGTGAGACTTTCTCGCCCTCCTCCTCCTTTCATCCTCCTCCTCCCTTCATCCTCCTTCTCCCTTCATCCTCCTCCTCCCTTCATCCTCCTTCATCCTCCTCCTCCCTTCATCCTCCTTCATCCTCCTCCTCCCTTCATCCTCCTTCATCCCCCTCCTCCCTTGACGACAGTGTAATGGTGAACCGATATTTGGATGTACTTTTGCAGGTTCGTTGGTTCAAGGACGGCAGCGAGATCCGAAAAGGAAAGAAGTACGAGATCATTGCAAAGGGAGTTCAGAGAAGCCTCATCGTTCACAAGTCGGTGTTCGATGACGAGGCCGAGTACGAATGTGATGCCAGGACGGCGAAGAGCTGCGGCATGCTGACGGTCATTGGTGAGACCCTCTAAAGTAACAGCTGGTTCACCTGATGCATTTTCTAGTTACAGTGGCTTTGGAAGAGATCTTTACAGGTCAGATGTTTGTGGGTTTGTTAGTAGTTGGACACTGGTCAGTTATTAGAGAATACCTTGCTCGGTTCGTCCACACCTGAAGCTCTACTGGACGTAGCTCCCTTAACGTCTGCTGCTGTGTGTTCACAGAGGAGGCTACCAGGTTCACCAAGAACCTGTCGAATGTGGAGGGCACAGAGACGGACAGCGTGAAGATGATTTGCGAGGTGTCCAAGGCTGGTGCAGATGTCACCTGGTACAGAGGGGATGAGGAGCTACCTGAGGGCGGTCGCTATGAGCAGATCATGGATGGACGCAAGAGGATCCTGATCATCCAGGACCTGAGGATGGAGGACGCCGGAGAGTTCAACTGCAGGCTGAGTCCCGACGTCAAGACGTCTGCAGCTCTGAAACTCAATGGTACAAACGCATCATCATATCCTGATCAACAGACAACACAAAGCTCATAATAACCTTCTCCTCCCTTCCCTGTTCTTCCTCTCTTCAACTTCCTCTTACAAGAACTTGCAGCCGAGTTCATTGCCAGGCCTCAGAACCAAGAGGTGGTGGAGGGTGAGAAGGTGGAGTTCGCTTGCTCCGTCTCCAAGGAAACCTACGAGGTGAAGTGGTTCAGAGGAGACAAGGAATTGGTATCCGGGGATAAGTACACGATTGTGAGTGAAGGAAAGAGAAGAGCTCTTATTGTGAAGAACTGCGAGGTGAAGGATGAGGGAGGCTACGTGGCCCTGATCGGGAGCATTAAAGCCTCAGCGGATCTGTTGGTGATCGGTACGTGTCCATTTCTTTCCTTCTTCGTAGATGAAATCAGAAGAGTGTTTGGCTTGACATGTGTTTGTACATTATTGTAGAAAAACTGAGAATCATCACACCAATCAAAGACACGGAGGTGAAGGAAGGAAGCGAGATTGTCTTCAACTGCGAGACAAACGTGGACGGAGCAAAGGCAAAGTGGCTGAAGAACGAGGAGACCATATTCGAGAGCAGCAAGTACATGGTGGCTCAGAGAGACAACGTCTTCTCTCTGAGGATCAGAGACGCCCAGAAGGCCGACGAGGCCAGTTACACCATCAACCTGACCAATCATAGAGGAGAGCAGGCCAAGTGTACTGCCAGTGCTAAAGTTGCAGGTAAATAACTTTCACACACACATTTGATTCTCTGGTCCTCTGAAAAACGTCAACGTGTGTGAGAAGCCCACAGGCAGAGGACAGTGTTCCAGAGCCGCACCAAGCCTGGCATCTCTGTTCTCACCTCAGGTGGAGACCAGAGGGTTGACTACTCTCAGCCTTCAATCAGATAACGAAACCTGCCTGCAGGGGTTTACCCATGGTGCAGTTCTGCAGCACTGTCCTCCGCCCATGTGCTTCACACACACATTCACTCACCTGTTTAAACAATGGCTCACTGTTCCACCACCGTGTGACTCCACAGAGGAGAAGCTGAGGTTCTTGGTGCCCATTGAGGACATTGAGACTGAGGAGAAGAAGACCATCAGCTTCATGTGCAAGGTAAACCGGCCCGAGATGACCGTGAGGTGGATGAAGGCAGGGCAGGAGTTGACCCTCAGCAAACGCATCGTCTACAGAGCTGACGGCCTCACCCACACCTTAACCATCAAGGACTGCGTCATGGACGATGAGGGTGAGTACACCGCTGTGATCGGCGAAGACAAGTGTGCGGCTGAACTGGTAATCAGCGAGGCACCGACAGACTTCACCGCACAAGTCAAAGACCAGACCGTCACAGAGTTTGAGGATGCGGAGTTCACCTGCAAGCTGTCCAAGGAGAAGGCTGCTGTCAAGTGGTACAAGACCGGACGAGAGATCAGAGAAGGACCGAGGTAAATAGACGTCTTCTGCGTCATCTGTTCCCCAGAATAATATTTTTAGAGCCTTTTGAACGATTTTTGGGTGTGTTTGCAGATATCACATGGAAAAGGAAGGCAAAACATGCAAGCTGGTGGTCAAGGTGTGCAGACCTGATGATGAATGTGAATACGCATGTGGCATTGATGAGAGGAGGACAAGAGCAAGACTTTTCGTCGAAGGTACATCTACTTTTATAAATAACAAGAAGAACTGAGGTATGTTTCTTTTTTACATCCTCTCACTCATCCTGTTTGTGTCCTCCAGAGACCCCAGTGGAGATCGTCAGACCCCCTCAGGACGTGTTCGAACCTCCCGGCTCCGACATTGTTTTCGAGGTGGAGCTCAACAAGGACCGAGTGGAAGTTAAATGGATGAGGAACAACATGATAATCGTCCAGGGAGACAAATACCAGATGATCAGCGAGGGTAAAGTCCACAGACTGCAGGTGTGTGAGATCCGACCTCGAGACCAGGGAGAATACAGGATTGTTGCCAAAGACAAGGACGCCAGGGCCAAGCTGGAGCTGGCAGGTGAGTCACCAGCTACACACAGATTCAATCATGAAGATAATGAACCCATAAACATGTGAATGCTTGTTTGGTATTTCTGCTGCAGCTGTTCCAAAGATCAAAACCACAGACCAGAACCTGGTGACAGATGCTGGCAAGCCCTACGTCATGAGCGTGCCCTACGACGCCTACCCTCGCGCAGATGCCGAATGGTTCTTTGGGGGCGCAGGTCTTCCCGTCCAGAACATCGACACCTCAGCTGACAAGACAGAGTACCGCCTGAAGAGCCCCAGCAAGGAGGACCAGGGCCGATACAAGGTGGTCATCAAGAACAAACATGGAGAAGGAGAAGCTTTCATCAACCTGGATATAATTGGTGAGTCACAGGCTGACTGATGTTTTTCACAAGCAGATGATCATGCTAGATTTTAATATCCCAGAGTTTCTAAGTGTAACCTTGGTGGGTACTAGATGTCCCTGGACACATCAAGAACCTAAGAGTGGTCGACACTGCCGATGGCGAGGTCAGTCTGGCCTGGGAGGAGCCTGAGAGTGATGGCGGAAGCAAAATTATGTCTTACGTTGTGGAGAGACGAGATGTGAAGCGTAAGACCTGGACACTTGCAACAGACCGTGCTGATACTCCCGAGTACTGCGTCAGCGGTCTTCAAAAGGACTCCATGTACCTGTTCAGAGTCTGCGCCAGAAACCGTGTAGGCAGTGGACCCACTGTTGCCACAGAGGACGCCGTTCAGGCCAAGAACAAGTTTGGTAAGTCGTCCTTCCACACATCTATACATGCCACTGTTGATATTCACACACTTCAATCAACATTAACAACCTTCATGTGCCATCAGATGTGCCTGATGCTCCGGAGAACGTCACCGTTGGGGTGGTGAACAGGTTCGGCGCAACAGTTTCATGGGAACCTCCAAAGTTTGATGGCGGCTCAGAGATCACTGCCTACGTGATTGAGCTCCGCGACAGGACCGCCGTGAAGTGGGAGGCAGCCATGGTCTGTGGCTCTAACGACCGTTCGGCCAGTCTTACCGACGTTGTGGAGAACAAGGAGTACATCTTCAGAGCCCGAGCTGAGAACAAGGCTGGCATCGGCAGACCGAGTGCCGCCACCAACCCGGTCAAGATCATGGATCCCATCGGTGAGTTGAACGCAGATCTTCAACCATTTGTTCTGACACCCACCGAAACAAGAAGAATATAGTTTCACTGGACCTTTATTGTTGCAGAGAGGCCGAGCCCACCACTTAACCCGAACTTCAGCGACCAATCAAAGGAGGCTGTCACGCTCACTTGGGAGACGCCCGCAAGCAACGGCGGCAGCATGATCACCGGCTACATCATTGAGAAGTGTGATGATGGCACAGACAAGTGGCTGCGCTGCAACGCCAGGCTGTGTCCGGACCTCTCATACAGAGTACGGAGCGACACAGTTTTCACCGAGTTTTCTATTTCACTTAACAAAAGAAAAATACAGTTTGATGCAAAATACTTTTAATATATATAATATTCAACTTCATGTCACATCTCCGCTGGTTTGATGGTTGATGTTTGTCTCTCTGTAGATGTCTGGTCTGAAACACGGTCAGAAGTATCTCTACAGAGTGTTTGCTGAGAACGCCGCCGGTGTCTCCGATCCAGCCGAGCAACTTGGGCCGCTGCTCGCTGACGACCCTCACGGTACGATCAGGGAGACTAAAGAGAGACATCTACCAAATATTTCGTTCACTTCTTTCTTTCCTTTATTTGCTTTGTTATTTATGTGTCATATCTTCTCGTCCAACGATATTTATGAAGTACATCTGACTGCAGTATAAATTCTTGACCAACTAGGCTTGTACAAAACCAGCTTGTTTTTCTTGGCAGTTGGTCCGACCTTTGACCTGAGGGCATTCAGGAACGGCCTTGAGGTTATCGTCCCTCAGTCTCTCGTCATCAGAGTCCCTATCACCGGTTACCCGACCCCGGTCCCGAAGTGGACCTTTGGAGAGAAGGAGCTGACGACTCTGGATGAGCGTGTCTCCATGGTGACGAAGCCCACCTACACGGAGCTGACGGTTACGCCAAGCGTCCGTCCAGACAAAGGCACCTACAACTTGCAGCTGGAGAACGACATGTCCTCGGTCTCTGGAGAGATCGAGGTCAACGTTATTGGTAACAATTTCTCCTCACTGCTCAATAATTAGTACAAACTATACTTAAAACCAACATTTAAATATTGACTTTGGCGTTTATTTGGTAGAAATTTCTACTTTTTTAATAATTGCACTTTAGTGACGAAACCTCTTAAGCGTGACCCCGCCCCTCACCCTGTGTATGCTGGGTAGCCTCGCCTGCCCTAACACCCTGGCTCCTTCTCAGCATGTTAAATGGATCGATTCCTTGTTCACTTTCACAGCCTGCCCGAGTGCTCCTAAGGACTTCAAGGTGGCTGAGGTGACCCGTCACCACGTCCACCTGATGTGGGAGGCGCCTGAGCACGATGGAGGAAGTCCAGTGACTCACTACCAGATCGAGAAGAGAGAAGTGTCTCGCAAGACTTGGGCCAAGGTACATCTGAGTGTTTATCTGTAGCGTTGTCAGAACCAGCGTTGTGTTGGTTATGTTGGAATATAAACCGAGCCATCCGTTTAATTCTCAGTAGGTTTCGTTGCTTCTCACAAGAGAGGTGTAAACCCACCTTTCTGCTAATATGCTGCCGCCTGTTAGTTTGGCTTTTGGAATATGAAGCACTAGATCAACTTCTTCGATAATATTCAGTCCCACACACAGCGCAGCTGAAAACAAGATGATCGTGTCCTGTTGACTTAATGCCAGGATGCTTTTTGCCCAGGTGGCCACTGGTGTCTATGACCTGGAGTACACAGTGACGGACGTGATCGAAGGGAAGGAGTATCTGTTTAGCGTCACCGCCTGCAACAAGTGTGGACCTGGAGAACCTTCCTATATTGACGAGCCCGTCAACGTCTCCTCCCCTGCCAGTGAGTTTTTGTTTTGAAGTCTTTTTGAAAAAAAAACTCAACTCCACCTTCTCATGAGGTTAGTCCTTGTGATGAGATGATACATGTTCCACACAACAACCATTCTATTACTCCCCAGCTGTTCCCGATCCCCCTGAGAACCTGAAGTGGCGTGATAAGAGTGCCAAAAGCATCTTTCTATCTTGGGAACCTTCAAAGTACGATGGCGGTGCCCATATCCAAGGCTACGTGGTGGACAAGTGTCAACGTGGTACCGACAAGTGGGAAGCCTGCAGCGATCCCGTCCCTGAGCTGAAGTAAGACTTCTACCAAAGCAGCTGAACAAGGTTGTATGTCTCATCCGTCTGTGTGTTTGGACAGAAGTGTGTAATATGTGTTTTATCCTAACAGGTTCGAGGTGACCGGTCTGCTTGAGGGACACTGGTATGCTTACAGAGTCCGAGCCGTTAACAAACTGGGAGCCAGTCGACCCTGCAGGGCCACTGATGAGATCCAGGCTGTTGACGCTAGAGGTACAAAAAAATGTCTCCGTTAAAAACTCAACAGGGGAACAGTGGAATTAAGAAACATGAAATATTCTTGTAAATGTGTTTTCCTCTAGTTTTGTATTTAATATTGCACGTGTCTCTGGACTGGACAGGATGAGGACAAAATTGAGGGGGCGGGGGTACAAAGTCATTTCACATTGGGACTGGGACTAGGACTGAGACTGAGACCTGGACCGGGACCGGGACTGAGACTAGAAATGATACTGATACTGACACCAGGAATGAGACAGACCGAGACAGGGACCGGGACAGGGACCGGGACAGGGACAGGGACAGGGACCGGGACTGAGACTAGAAATGATACTGATACTGACACCAGGAATGAGACACACTGAGACTGATACTAAGAATGAGACTAAGACTAGGAATGAGACAGAGACCAAGACCAAGACCGGGACCGAGGCAGAGACCGAGGCAGAGACTGAGACTGAGACTTAGACTGGGAAGAGACAGGGACTATGACTGAGACTGGGATAAGACTGGGACTGGGACTGGGAATTATACTGAGACTGGGATTGAGACTGGGACCGAGATGGATCTAAGAATTCAAAGGGTAAGACTAGAGTTTTACAATCAAAAACACAAAGGAATGGCAACATGTTTCAGCTTCACAGGAAGTTGTTCATTGACAGTTGACACAGTTTTTCATCCCCAACCTTCTTAAAACTCAACAGAGCCTCCGGAGATCCAATTGGATGTCAAGCTGCTGGCTGGTCTGACCGCCAGGGCCGGCACCAAGATCGAGCTTCCCGCCGATGTCAAAGGAAAGCCGGATCCTCGGGTGAAGTGGACAAAGGCTGATTTGGTCCTCAAGGCTGATGACCGCATTAGCATAGACACGCGGCTGGGACACTCCAAGCTGTCCATCGGCAAAACCACCAGAGGCGACACCGCCACATACATCATTGAGGCTGTCAATACCTGCGGACGCGCCACTGCCACCATTGATGTCAACATCCTCGGTACAGAAGCCGTGAAGTCCAGCATTTAACATTCATCACCATCTGATAGTTCATTAGCTATAAAAGTATTAGCTTATCGTCAGTTTGACTTCAGTATCAAATGGTACCAAGGTGCTTCTTCTCTTCACATATGATATGAAGTCTTGAAGAGAATTATTGGAAGGTTAAGCCAAGTGAAGACCCTAAGAGTTTAGGTTCTTTCACGTAAAACCTTCCAACATGACTGCAGCTTGGTTGAAACTGACTGAGATTGAGACATGTTTTCTCACGGTTGTCTTGTCCTCCCCAGATAAACCTGGCCCTCCTGCTGCCTTCGACATCTCGGAGGTCACCAATGAGTCATGCGCTATGGCCTGGAACCCTCCCAGGGACGACGGCGGCTCGCCCATTACCAACTACATCATAGAGAGTCGTCAGATGGACAAAGAGGAGTGGGTGAAGCTGTCTGCCACAGTGAAACACACAACTTTCAAGGCTTGCAAGCTCACAGCTCTGAAGGAGTACGTCTTCAGGATCAGCGCTGAGAACCAGTATGGCATTGGCGAACCTGCAGAGCACGTGCCGATCATTGCAAAGTATTCATTCGGTATGATTTAGTCTCGCTTACACTTACTTCTACTAATTCATCAAAAACAGCCCTTTGACTAATTCATGAAGGAATAATGTTACTTCAGAAAATATCAGGGTACTGATTTTCTGGTCCGTTGCAGATCCTCCTGGTGCTCCAACCAGAGTCACTCCGTCCGATATTGCCAAGGACTCCGTTACTTTGACCTGGTTCGAGCCAGATGAGGACGGTGGTAGTCCCATCACTGGATACTGGATCGAAAAGTTCGATCCGGACAGTGATAAGTGGATCAGATGCAACAAACTGCCCATCAAAGACACAACCTTCAGGTTAACAATCTATGCACGTGAGAATGATGCATGCAGGAGATGAGAGAGATGTGTTTCTAACTCTGTGTGTGGCTGCAGGGTGAAGGGACTCCCCACCAAGAAGAAGTACCAGTTCAGGGTTCTGGCTGAGAATCTGGCTGGACCTGGAAAAGCGAGTACAGAAACCGACCCGGTCCTCATCAAAGATCCTATTGGTATGTCTGTTGTCAATATTGAGTCAACATCACTTTCAGACATGATTTCATTATATCAGTTGTAGACATTAAACATAATAATCAGATATACTACAATTAAATGATGAGTCTGTAACTTCAATCTTCCTCAGATCCCCCTTGGGCTCCTGGTAAACCAGTAATCCGGGACATTGCCAAGACCTCTGCTCTACTTGCGTGGACCAGGCCAGAGCACGATGGTGGAGCTAAGATTGAGGGTTACATCATTGAGTTCCAGAAGACTGGAAGCGAGGAGTGGATCCGCATTGCCGAGGACATTCCCCAGACTGAGCACCAGCTTCAGGGCCTGATGGAGAAACAAGAGTACTCCTTCAGAATCAAGGCTGTCAACAAGGCTGGGGAGAGCGAGCCCAGCGAGCCCAGCGACCCAGTAGTCTGCAAGGAGAGACTATGTAAGTTTAACTTGGGTTGGTGAGAGGAGGCGGCAGAAATTATTAAAAAGAAAATTACATCTTGTTTTTATCTCAGCAACTCCGAGTCTTCAGTTTATCCATCGGGGCTTTGAGAATGCGTCTCATAACTCTAATTTC